>JAVJIF010011370.1:0-142813 GCA_038442645.1 Agave tequilana
CAAATATGAGCTATTTGGTACTAACAAGTTTATTAAGATGAGTTTCAGGTTTTGTACCATGTTTAGAGACCATTCGCTTAGCTATTGCAAGAACTTCTAAGTTCCACAAAGCAAGGAAGGCAAAATTGCACATCAAGGAAGGATCATAGAAGAGAAGGCACTAGCAAGGCATTGATGGCTCAAAGACTTGAAGATAGCTCAAGAAGTCTTCATGTAATTTGTTTTCAGTAGTTTATAGTATGTTAAAGAATAGTGGATAGGTTTGAAGCTCTATCACACACGCTTTTGCGCACATGCTCACTCCAAAATAATTTCTTATAAATTATACAAAAATATTTTGCCTACAAGTTTTTGCCTACAGATACATCTTTATATTTTATACTATTCCCTGTTCAAAAGTATTTTTGTTAAAATCAAAATCCTCTTTATTTTCTTTTCTAAATTGATTTTTGACCTGATCCGGTCGACCGGGGCAGTCGACCGAGTCTGTCAGTCTGGTCCGGTCGACCGGACCAGTCGACCGCGGTTCTGGCAGATGCACGTATCCGTGTGCATGTCTGCCAGTCGACCGGGGCGGTCGACCGATATATTGTTTTTGCTCACAGGTTTTCTCAGTCGACCGGTCGGTCGAACGCTAGCCTATAACGGTCGGATTTTTGAACTACCGGTCGACCGGCCCAGTCGACCGATGTGTCCGTTTGAACAGTAACGGGCAGATTTAAGTGAGCTATTTATTTTTGTCTTTTGTTTTTAAAATTCGTTTAAGGATATATTTTGAGTAATTACCTCCTAAACATCAGTAATTATATCTTATCCCTAAACCCTAGCCCTCTCCTATAAATAGGGGTGTTTGGAGAGAGATTTGTTACAACAATTTTTGCTAGAAAATTCAAAAGTTTAAGGCTTTCAAAAGAGACTTGTTTCTTGATTTTTGTGCTGAATTTCTCACTGATTTTCTGAAGGGTTTTCAAATACTCTCTGATTTAATTTTCTTTCTTCACTTACAACAAGAGCTTCATTCCTACTCAATATTCTCTAAGGACCTTTGTAAGGGAAGAGATATTTGAAAGAGAGAGATTGTGATCTTTGACTACCAAGGAAATTACTTGTACTTGAGATTGTAGGAGTTGGGTACTCCATTGTATTTGAGATCTTTGTGATAGTGGAAGTGGTCGGAATCCTTCTGGGGAAGGCGGGGAGTAGAGCTGGGTGCTCGAACCTCGATAACATATCCTTGTGTTTGCGATTGGTTTACTTTTCTTGTTCTTACATCCTTACTCTACTTTGCTTGCACTTATTAATTGCTCATCATATTCATTGTCATACTAAATTGCTTGCATTCATCTTGTGATTCTTGATTGGTGATTGTTGTAGTTTAAATTATTTAAATTGCCCTTAGATTAGCATCATCACCTATTCAACCCCCCTCTAGGTGATTTTCAATTGGTATCAGAGCTTGGACTCTAGGTTTGGCTTAACATCCATAGAGAGATCCTTAAACTTGCTATTCAACATTTTCATTTCATTCATTCATCACTAGTAAACATGGCCGACAACATTAAATCCCCACCTAAATTTGATGGACTCAATTTTCCAATTTGGAAGGTTAGGATGACTATATTTTTGCAATCTTTGGGTAGCTTAGTAGCCAAGTCCTTGACCAAACCCTATGAAGCACCCGATGGTGATGAGAGCACTTGGACCGACCTTGACTTTAAACTATATGAGGCTAACTCCAAGGCCCAAAACTCCCTATTAACCGCCTTGAATGAGGATGACCTTACACGGGTAATTCATTGCCAATCCGCTATGAGATTTGCAACACTTATTGGTCACACACGAGGGACTTCACAAGTCAAGAGAGCTAAGATAGATCTCTTGAGGTCCCAATATGAGTCATTTAAAATGCTTGATGATGAGTCTATTGATAGTATGGCTACAAGGTTTACTAAAATCACTATGGTCTTTCTTCCTTAGGTGATGACATCTCCAACGATCAAAAGGTGCGGAAAGTAATTCGGGCTCTTCCTTCATCATGGGAGATCAAGGCCACCACCTTGAAGGAGTTGAACGACAAGGACGAGATGGACCTCATTAGTCTCATTGGGAACCTAAAGACCCATGAGATGGAGAAGAAGGCAAGAGAAGAGGCCACTACTTCAAAGAAGAAATCCATAGCCTTCAAGACTTCATCCACCAATGATGACGATGAAGATGACGAAGAAGAAGATGAGGAGCTTACTCTACTTGTTCGCAACGTCAAGAGGATGTACGGAAGAACAAGCTCAACTTCCGGAGAAAATTTGAAGGCAAAGAGGAGCGGAGGATCATATGCTACAATTGCCGCAAACCCGGACATATCATGGCGGATTGTCCGGAGTTCAAGAAGAAGATGACTTCCTCCTTCAAGCCAAAGAAGCCGGAGGAAAAGAAAGCTTACAAAGCTACGTGGGATTCAGAAAGCGAGTCCGAAGAGGAGGTGGATCAAGCTAATATGTTTCATGGCAAACACACCCAAGGTAACCCCTCAATCCCTTGATGATGAAGATGATGATGTAAGTAAGGAAGTTCTAGTGCATGCTTTTGTAGAACTTTCTGAAACTTATGATAACAAGAAACTTGAATGCATAAAATTACAAAAAGAAGTTGCTTTTCTTAAGAATCAACTTGCCATTGTTTCTAAAGAAAAAGATGATTTCTTCTAATTTCATTTCCATGCAAAAAGAATTTTGTGCCTACAAGAGTTCTTGTAAGGCAAAATCTCCTATTATTGATAAAAGAAATTTCTTCTTTTAAATCTAAAATAATGATTTTGAAAAGTTTTAAAGGATTGTGCTTTTAATACAAGAAACTTGAGAACATGTTTTCTAAAAAGCACACTTCACATGCTAACACTTCACAAGCTAAGAATTCTCATGCTCACACCACCCATGCTAAAGTTTCTCATGCTCACAAATCACAACTCACTATGCTTTTAAATATGGTAGAGTGTATAGATGCACATATTGTGGTAAAATGGACATTTAGCTAAGTTTTGCTATGATCAACTAAATAGAACAAATAATCTTGTTTGGGTCATGACACTAACCCTAGAGGACCCAAGAAAATGTGGGTACCAAAATCAAGTCTTAAATTGTTTGATGTAGGTACACACCAAAGCTCCAAGACGTAGGGAGCGGTGGTACCTTGATAGTGGTTGTTCAAGACACATGACATGGGACATCAACAACTTCACAACCCTATCAAGGTACATGGAAGGTGGCACCGTCACCTTCGGCGATGACTCCAAAGGAACTATCATCGGTTATAGGTAACATTCAAATTGGTGCATCTCCTATTATTGAGAATGTTGTTTTAGTAGATGGTTTAAAACATAATTTGCTTAGCATTAGTCAACTTTGTGATCGTGGACTTAAAGTTGTTTTTGATGATACTTTTGTAAGATTTTTGATGTTAAATCCGATGTTTGTTTTCTCACCGGTTTTCGTTATAATAATGTTTATATTATTGACATGCTTAATTTAGATTGTTCTACTAAATGCTTGAATGCTTTTGATGAAAATTCTTGGCTTTGGCATAGAAGACTAGGACATGCATCTTTTGACCATATTTCTAGGATTAATTCAAAGGAATTGGTGAAGGGTATACCTTACTTGAATTTTGAGAAAGACCGCATTTGTGGTGCGTGCCAACTTGGAAACAACCAAGTCTTCCTTTAAACCAATCAAGGATATCATGTCAACTAGGCCTTTAGAATTAATTCATATGGATCTTTTTGGACCAACTAAAACTAAGAGTTTAAAATGAAGTAGATTTGCATTTGTTTTGGTTGATGATTTCTCACGTTTTACTTGGGTTTTCTTTTTGCAACATAAAGATCAAACTTTTTCTCATTTTAAGATTTTTCGAAAAAGAGTTGAAAAAGAAAAGGGTTTTCCGATTTTGAGAATAAGAGTGATAGAGGTGGTGAGTTTTTAACCAACTCTTCATGACTTATTGTGATGAAAAGGGAATTAAGCATGAAATGTCTTGTCCTAGAACTCCACAACAAAATGGAGTAATAGAAAGGAAAAATAGAACACTTCAAGAGATGGATAGGACAATGATAAGTGAATATGACCTCCCTCAATATTTATGGGCCGAGGCCGTAAACACCGCATGCTATATATCGAATCGTATTTATTTATGCAAAAATTCTTCAAAAACTTCTTTTGAAATGTATCATTCTAGAAAACCAAATGTTGCATATTTAAAGTTTTTGGATGCAAGTGTTTTGTTTTGAATACTAAGGATAATTTGGGTAAATTTGATGCTAAGGCTTATGAGGCTATCTTTGTTGGATATTCCTCTACTAGAAAAGCATATAGAGTTTTCATTAGATCTTCTCAAACCATTGAAGAATCCATGCATGTTAAGTTTGAAGAATCTAATGTGTTTGTTGAGAATGTTGTAGAGATTGAACCATTAGGTGAAAACATGGAGAACTATCCTTGAAGGACTCACCCACGCAAGAGATAAGCAAGAATCTATAGGTGAAGTTCAAGAGGATAAGGAGGAAAGCACTCAACCGCTTCCTAAAGCTTGGAGATACGCTACAAATCATCCTAAGGAGCTCATCTTGGGTGATGCATCTAAAGGAGTCACAACGCGCTCCAAACTCCATGACCTATGTGGTAACTTTGCTTTCATTTCTCATTTTGAACCAAAAGGCATTCTCGAAGCCGAGACGGACCCATATTGATTGCTTGCCATGCAAGAGGAACTCAATCAATTTGAGCGCAACCAGTTTGGCACCTTGTTCCTAAGCCCCACGATAGACCAATAATTGGTACTAAGTGGATCTTTAGAAACAAGATGGATGAGTCCGGAAATGTCATTAGGAATAAAGCTAGGTTAGTGGCCCAAGGTTACACTCAAGTTGAGGGAATTGACTTTGAGGAGACCTTTGCACCCGTAGCACGGCTTGAAGCCATACGGATGACACTAGCTTTTGCATGTTTTAAAAATTTTAAACTTTTTCAAATGGATGTGAAAAGTGCATTTTTGAATGTTTTATTAATGAAGAAGTTTATGTTTCTCAACCTCCCGGTTTTGTTGATCATGTTCATCCCGATTTTGTTTTAAAACTTGATAAAGCTTTGTATGGATTGAAACAAGCTCCAAGAGCTTGGTATGAAAGGCTTTCTAGTTTTCTCATTTCAAATAATTTTATTAAAGGCAAAGTAGACACAACTCTTTTTACTAAAGCATGTTGATAATGATATTTTAATTGTGCAAATTTATGTTGATGATATAATTTTTGGATCTACTAATGAGCTTTTATGCAAGGATTTTGAGAAGGTCATGCAACTTGAATTTGAAATGTCTTCAATGGGTGAGCTCAATTTCTTCCTTGGACTCCAAATCAAGCAATTGCAAGACGGAACCTTCATTAACCAAGCCAAGTACGCAAAGGAGCTAGTAAAGAAGTTTGGGCTTGAAGGATCAAAGGCTTGCAACACTCCAATGGCAACTACAACCAAGCTTGATAAGGACGAACAAGGTAAAAATGTTGATATTAAATTATATAGAAGCATGATAGGAAGTCTTTTATATTTGACGGCAAGTAGGCCGGATATCATGTTTAGTGTGTGTCTTTGTGCTAGATTTCAATCGTGTCCTAAAGAGTCTCATCTTATTGCGGTAAAACGCATTATTCGTTATATTAAGGGTACTATTGGAATGGGTCTTTGGTATCCGAAAACTAGAGATTTTTCAATGACTAGCTATTCGGATGCCGACTATGGGGTTGTAGAGTAGATAGAAAGAGTACTAGTGGGACATGTCAATTTCTTGATAATTGTCTTGTTTCATGGTCCTCTAGGAAACAAAATTTCGTTGCTCTCTCAACCGCCGAGGCGGAGTATGTTGCCGCGGGGGCTTGTTGTGCACAAGTCCTTTGGATGAAACATACTCTCCTTGATTTTGATTTGCACTTTGATCATATAAAAATATTTTGTGATAATACTAGTACTATACACATGACCAAAATGCAAATCAACATAGTAAGACCAAGCACATTGAAATTAGATATCACTTTCTTAGAGATCATTTTGAGAAAGGTGATATAGATATTGATTATGTTTCCACGGATTTACAACTAGCCGATATTTTCACTAAACCTCTTGATTTTGCTAGATTTTCGTTTATTTGTGGAGAACTTAATGTTTGTATTATTGAATAGACATGTTTTTCATAACCTTTTTGATGTATGACAAAAAGGGGGAGAATAAGTTTACATGAAAAAATAAGTTCATTTGGTCTTGGTTTCCATATGAATTTATATGCTTTAATTTTAAAGATTTGTTTTATGAGTTTTATGTTTATGTATGTATGAGTTTTTGAATTCATGTTTGAGAATTTTGTGTTTTGTCTCAATTTCTTTCTATGGTATCAAGTGCATAAATCTTTGTTTTCAAATGAATTCTTGTGTTTAAGCTTAAGTGTCTTTTATATAGCATAATTTGAGGGGGAGTTTTCTCCTCCCCTATATTTTGTTTATAGCCTATTTGTTTTGTCATCATCAAAAAGGGGGAGATTGTTGGCCAAGAGGTTACACTCTCCATTGTCTTTTGGTTTTGATGATGACAAACCAAATATGAGCTATTTGGTACTAACAAGTTTGTTAAGATGAGGTTTCAGGTTTGTACCATGTTTAGAGACCATTCGCTTAGCTATTGCAAGAACTTCTAAGTTCCACAAAGCAAGGAAGGCAAAATTGCACATCAAGGAAGGATCATAGAAGAGAAGGCACTAGCAAGGCATTGGATGGCTCAAAGACTTGAAGATAGCTCAAGAAGTCTTCATGTAATTTGTTTTTCAGTTTATAGTATGTTAAAGAATAGTGAATAGTTTTGAAGCTCTATCACACACGCTTTTGCGCACATGCTCACTCCAAAATAATTTCTTATAAATTATACAAAAATATTTTGCTACAAGTTTTTGCCTACAGATACATCTTTATATTTTATACTATTCCCTGTCAAAAGTATTTTTGTTAAAATCAAAATCCTCTTTGTTCTCTTTTCTAAAATTGATTTTTGACCTGATCCGGTCGATCGGGGCAGTCGACCGAGTCTGGTCAGTCTGGTCCGGTCGACCGGACCAGTCGACCGCGGTTTTGGCAGATGCACGTATCCGTGTGCATGTCTGCCAGTCGACCGGGGCGGTCGACCGATATATTGTTTTTGCTCACAGGTTTTCTCAGTCGACCAGGTCGGTCGACCGCTAGCCTATACGGTCGGATTTTTGAACTACCGGTCGACCGGCCCAGTCGACCGATGTGTCCGTTGAACAGTAACGGGGCAGATTTTAAGTGAGCTGTTTATTTTTGTCTTTTGTTTTTAAAAATTCGTTTAAGGATAATTTTGAGTTAATTACCTCCTAAACATCAGTAATTATATCTTATCCCTAAACCCTAGCCCTCTCCTATAAATAGGGGTGTTTGGAGAGAGATTTGTTACAACAATTTTTTTTGCTAGAAAATTCAAAGTTTAAGGCTTTCAAAAGAGACTTGTTTCTTGGTTTTTGTGCTGAATTTCTCACTGATTTTCTGAAGGGTTTCAAATACTCTCTGATTTAATTTTCTTTCTTCACTTACAACAAGAGCTTCATTCCTACTCAATATTCTCTAAGGACCTTTGTAAGGGAAGAGATATTTGAAAGAGAGAGTTTGTGGTCTTTTGACTACAAGGAAATTACTTGTACTTGAGATTGTAGGAGTTGGGTACTCCATTGTATTTGAGATCTTTGTGATAGTGGAAGTGGTCGGAATCCTTCTGGGGAAGGCGGGGAGTAGAGCTGGGTGCTCGAACCTCGATAACATATCCTTGTGTTTGCGATTGGTTTACTTTTCTTGTTCTTACACTCCTTACTCTACTTTGCTTGCACTTATTAATTGCTCATCATATTCATTGTCATACTAAATGCTTGCATTCATCTTGTGATTCTTGATGGTGGTTGTTGTAGTTTTAAATTATTAAATTGCCCTTAGATTAGCATCATCACCTATTCACCCCCCCCCCCTCTAGGTGATTTTCATTATGTACAACCAAGTTTACAAGTGTTTAGGTGAAAATAGAGTTACAAGGGTTAGTAAATGTTGCTTGGTTGTGATGAAGGGAGTTAACGAAAGAAATTTGTTTATTCTGCAAGGGAAGACAATCACATATTCAACAGCGGTAGCATCAACAGAGAAGTCAAAGATTAATTTAACCAAGTTGTGGCACATGCGGCTTGGGTACATGAAGGAGAAGGGTATGATGTTGCGGGCGCCAGTGCAACAACCTATGAGGAAATCCGCCAACTGGAGACAGATGCAGCCGAAAATGTACCAACATGACAGGAACAGATGAAAAATAGAGAAAACAAATCAACACAGTATTTAACGAGGTTCGGCAATTTGCCTACGTCCTCGAGGCAAGGAGAGAGAGATTTTATTGATTCAACAATCAATACAAACCAAATACAAGAGGAATACTTGAGGGATCTTCAATGATTCAATACATGAGGGCTCTAGTCCTTATTTATAACCACAGAGTCTCAGGGTTTTAGGAAACCCGATTGGATTTGACTCCAAACCAGAAAATGAGTCCGAATCCAGAAAGGACAACATAATTCTTTTGTCGGTCGACCGGCCAGTCTACCGACCCTGTCCACGGTCGACGGCTCGGTCGACCGGACACAACCGAGACATGGCTCTTGTCAATCGGTCGACCGGGCGGTTGACCGCTCCTATGCCACGGTCGACCGTGCGGTCGACCGTTCCTTTACTGTGCATGTTGTGCACGTCGGTCGACTGCCCAGTCGACTGAGCTCTGTCACCGGTCGACTGGGATTCATCCAAGCCTGCTTCAAAGCTGCTTTCGCTCCCTTTATCTTCTGATCTCTGTGCTATCTTCCTCTATCTCCTCTCTCCGGCATATGATACTCCTAAGTAAGCAGGGATTGCTAGGAGGTGACAAGGTTAGGGACCTTAAGTTTTGTAAGCATTGCATCTTCAACAAACAATGTCAAATTCAGTTTTAGAAGGCAGTGCACCGAACTAAGGAGACTCTTGATTACATCTATGCAGATGTCTGGGGTCTATCTAGTGTTCCATCATAAGGTAGAGCTCAATATTTTGTATCTCTGATTGATGAATATTTCAGGAAGTTGGGTCTTCATGTTGAAGTAGAAGAGTGATGTCTTTAAAACCTTCAAGCGATGGAAGATTTTGGAAGAGAAGCAAACTGAGAAAAAATGATGCAGATCAGAAGAAAAAGAGCTAGTTAGATCTTGTTCCAGCTCTGATGAATCCTAAGTAAATGTTAGGTAGAATAACTCCGAAATCAACAAAAAAGAAAAAGAAAATTTCTCAAATTTTATTAAACTCAGATGCCTATCAAAAATTTCATATGGTCTTTATAGAGACTCTCAAACATAAAATCCTAATACAATTTAAAATCTTAATACAACTCAAACTCTTCTAAAATAAGACTCTTACTTTCACACAAACTCTAATAAAAGTGAAACTGAAAGAAAATAAAATAAAAACAGAAAAAAAAATAATTAGAAATCCAAAGTCTTAATAGAAAAAGGAAATAATAAAAACCAAAAAATTCGTTGCTAATCAGCATAATTTAAGATTTTACAAAACTGGCCCGAATTTTCTAAATTGCCCCGATAGCATTTGCAGGACTGCCCTTATAACTTGAAAAAAAAAATCATGACTTTCGTATATGGGATTTTCGCATTCTAGTATGCGATAGAATGATCTTTTCTTTCTCTTAATTTTGGAGTGGACAAATATAATGTTTCAAACTTCTTAACTTGTCAAATTTAACTTGAAAACATTGTAACTTTCGCATACGGTCTCCAATTTTCACATTCTAGGATGTGATGGAATGATTTTTTTCGTTCTCTTGATCTTGGAATAGACAATATACTGTTTTAAACTAATAAAATTATCAAATTTACTAATCTTTCTACATCTATAAGCTAAAGTGTCTCTGCACTGATAACATCACGGAGTTCTGATCGAATGAGTTCGAAGAGTTCTATAGAGATAAAGGTATCTCTACAGATCGTAAGTCAAAGGGACACAAAAATAATGGAGGAGTTGCAGAACGGATGAATAGGACATTGTTAGAAAAAACTTGATGTATGACTTCTAATGCAAATTGCTGAATAGTTTCTGAGCTAAAGCAATAAGAACGACGGCTTATTTGTGATGCAGACAAAGAAGCGAAGATAACGGTTAGATCTCGTTCTAGCACCGATAAACCCAAAAGGATATCTTTAGGTAGGATAAAACTCGAATCCACGAGGAAACAATTCGAATTCACAAACAAATTAAAGGAAAAACTCAATTGTATTGATCAAAGTTCGATGATTATAATTAAAAAGATACAATAGTTTTAAATATGCTTTAAAAGTAGAAGTATATCCTAACTAAAAAACTAAAAATCAATAAAGAAAAATGAAACAAATTGAAATCCAAATTGGAACCGAAACTAAACTCTTAAACAGAATCAGATTTCTAATACAGAGGTCGGTGAAAGAGTTAATCAGCTAATGGAAGTGAGTAGTCGACTAATGAAAAGCTCAAAAAATTATCAACTCTCTGTTAAAGCAGATTTGTCAACTACTGAATTGGATTAGTTGGCTACTGAAAGGGTTAGTCGACTAGTCTTGATGATTAGTTGACTAATACAAATCATGTTGTTGCCGCTGTCTTGACTTCCTACATCAGTCCCTCTCTCTTCAAAAAAACTCGTCCTCGAGTTCCAATTAATAAAACTATGAACGATGTCATCTTTAGCAAACTCAGCTTGAGGGAAGTGTGATCCCAAAATCTTGATTCGCCTTGATGATCTTCATCAACTCTAAGTAGTGTTGCATCATTGAATCTTCAATGTAATCATTATCTCGGATCGATCGATAATGAATGCCAATTGGTTGGTGCTCCTTCATCATCCAGCCATACACATACACCATGCTCCCATACTTATTTTATTCATCTCCATGAAGTAGATCTTCCATAGTGCAAGTGGAGATAGAACTTGTCATATCGTACAGAATACACTATGCCCGCGTGCTCATAGTAGGTGATATAAACTTGAAGAATTTAAAACTTTCATCTCTAGCACTCTTCTTCCG
Organism: Agave tequilana; assembly: GCA_038442645.1. Lineage (NCBI taxonomy): Eukaryota > Viridiplantae > Streptophyta > Magnoliopsida > Asparagales > Asparagaceae > Agave > Agave tequilana. The sequence continues at coordinate 11,179 of JAVJIF010011370.1, forward strand.
CATGAAAGAGCCTTTGAAACTATGAATAATATATATACCATGATGTTGAATATCTCTCATAGGTGTTAATCCTTTCGGAAGCTTGTCATGAATAACTTCTTTGAACTCTTCCAACAATGGTCGCATCTTCTCGAAAATTTCAGCGGTTGGGGAAACTTCTTCTTTGACAACTAAATTAAGGCTTTGCTTTGTTTCTTTTGATTCCACCAAAAACTTGCCCCGATTGTATATGGACATGAACTTAGGCTTCTCTTCTTCTATAAACTTTGGAATAGGCAAAATAGGTTTCATAACCAAATTGTTGTCATCAAGGAATTTCGCTTTACTAACAACCACTTGAGGTTTCTAAATGAAAGTAACATCATTTGAATACCACAACCACTCATTGATTGTTGGTTGCAGATATGTCAGTTAATGATGAATCTTTCTTGGTTGATTGCTTTTCAATTGGTGGTTGCTGATATTACTTCGCTGTCTCATTCGACCGATAAGATTTCATGAAAGGTGGGGACCAAATCACCATCTTTTGCCTGCAAAGCAAAGCTATTGGCTTCAGCAAGGGAGACCATGTTGTGTAGAAGCATGTGTTTTGAATTGAATGCATGAGTCCACTAGTGTACTTTGTCGCTAGTTGTTCTTCAATCATAACTAATCCATAGTGAGAGAAAATCCAATAGAGCTCTTCGATATATGTGTAACAGTTCTGTTTCCTTGGGAGCAACTCTCAAAATATTTAAACAAAATTTGATGATAATCTGGAGGGAGAAATTAACCGCGTAAGAGTGTTTCATCCGCCTCCTGATTCTTATGGGTGATTCGCCTTGTTGTATACGGATATTTGCAGTTGATCCCACCATGCTGTTGCTCTTCCTTTAAGCTTGCAAACCACTAACTTGACATGATTCTCCATGAGAATGCATGTCATATCAAACAAGTTATCTACTTCATCAATCCAACCTAAGAAGGACTCAATATCAAGATTCTCATCAAAAGAAGAAATTCTAAACTTATCAGGATTTGAGCATCATCCTCCCTTATCACGAATAGGATTAGGAAATCCACCTTCCCTGTTAGGATTAGAAAATCTTCCTCTACCTCGCCTACATTGTTAGCATATTTGTCAACAAAGTCAACATCTTCTTCTAAGGAATCATCAATAGGATGATGTCACTGAGGTCACCGTGAAAGTTAAGAATGAAAAGGTTGTTGTTGATGTTGTAGAGGATGAAAAGGTAGGAAAGATTGTTCTTGATGTTGGATGTGGTGGTGATTGATGTGGTGGATGTTGATGTGGTGGATGTACGGGTGGTGGTAGCCATGAGAGATCAGTTGATTGATGATCACATCCGCTTCGATATATGCCATCGGTTAGACTTCAGTCATCAATATTAAGAAACAATCTCTTGAGTTCTTCGACCACATTATCCAAAATTGAGTTGACAGTGGTGGCCTCTCTTTCAGCATTACTCATTCTTGTGAAAAGGCTTTGCAATTCATTATCGTCTCCTGCCATCATCAAAAAGTTGCCAAAGCTCTAGTACCACTTGACGCAGACAAAGAAGTGAAGATGCCAGTTAGATCTTGTTCTAACACCGACGAACCCTAAAGGATACATTTATGTAAGAAAAACTCAAATTTACGAGCAAAACAACTCAAACTTACGAGCAAATTAAGAGGAAAAACTCGATTGTATTATCAAAGATCGATGATTATAATTATATAGATACAATGGCCTTAATAGGTTTTAAAAGTAGAAGTCTATTCTAACAAGGAAACTAGAAATCAATACAGAAAAATGAAATAAATTGGAATCCTAATTGAACCCAAAAATAAACTCTTAAACAGAATCAGATTTTTTTAAATAGAGGTTGGTGACAGAGTTAGCTGACTAATGAAAGTGATTAGTTGACTAATAAAAAGCTCAGAATATTTATCAACTCTTTGTTAAACCAGATTAGTCGACTACTGATATTGAATTAGTTGACTACTGAGAATGTTAGTCGACTAGACTTGATGATTAGTTGACTAATGCAAATCTTGCTGCTATCACCGCCTTGGAATCCTACATCAATTTGGTACATCGTTCTCCTTAAACAACCATCGATAACAAATCTCCAAATGAGGAAAGGTATGAAAAACTTGTAGATTATTCTAATCTTAAAATATTTGATTGCACTGCATATTATCATGTAAGCGAAGGAAATTAAATGATAGGGCTAAAAAGGAAATTTTTCTTGAGCAGGTAATGCAAGGGTTATAGAAGTTTCCTTTCTTATTCTAAACTGATACATAATAGAGATGTTACTTTTAATTAAAACTCTATGTTCATCTGAGAAAGGAGTTTGTCTCTGTAGAAAAAGAAAGTGATTTCAGCAAAGATGTGGAGTTTCCATGACTTCGAACACTAAGCTCTGCTTGGCTTAGCTTCAGACAGCTCCTTAAATAGTAAGTAGTTGATAATAAAATTAGGATTTAAGACACACCCAACAATTGTGGAATACTAGTAATTCTAAAAGTACTTTTTTCAGAAATCATCTAGCGAACTCACACTACTTCTATGTGAGAAAACAGGTCAGTCTTTGCAAAGACATAGCTGGGAATTATCTGGGCACCCAAATAAATATTTTAAAAATTCTTAAATTATTTATAAAGTGCATGCATATATTCATTTGTTGGCCCAAGGTTACAATCACCCTTGTTTAGTGTGTTTTGATGATTACAAAACATATTAGTTTTGTACTAATATTGTTTATTGGTTAAGTGTGTTTCAGGGATCTAACTCATCTAGAAGGTTTATTCCCTATAAGCAAATATTTTGGACTCAAGTCAACTCAAATTGGGCTCAAGGATCAAGTGTTGAAGACCTTATGGTGAAAAGCCCTCTTGAAGCACTTGTAGTACCTAGAACAATGTAAGAATAGAATGTTAAAGTTTGAGTGTTGGATATTGGCTCTAGGATACACATACACAATTTGGTTTTGTTAAAATGAGTCTTCTATTTAAGTTTTCATGTTTTAAATTTAATTTCATGTCTTAGTAGATATTTACATGACCCTAAGTTTTACAAAATAAATATCATGTTTAGATCATGTTTATATACTCCTACTAGCATGTTACTTAAGTTTGTTCAAACCCAAAACTATTTTACAAAGTTTCTAAGTCAGAAAAAATACTGATTTTCTTGTTTCAGGCTGACCGGCCGACCGGTCTGGTCGACCAGCGCCAGTGCCAGGACGTGCACAATTGTGCACGTCTGTCGGTCGACCGCCCCGGTCGACCGACTGTGAGCAGTTGCTCTCGGGTTTTCTGGGTCGAACGCCCTGGTCGACCGCCAGAAGACCCGAGCCAACGGCTCTTTGCCAGCTGAGCTGGCGGTCGACCGGCCCGGTCGACCGCCAAGCCTGCAAAAGCCCAACGGCTCTTTCCTCTTTTGTGCAATTCTGAAATCTGTTTTTTGGACTGCTTTTGGCAGACTTTTTCAGGGTTTTCCAGAACTTTTTCAGAGCAAATAAGGTCAAAATAAATTGTTTTAAACCTATTTCTCTCCCTATAAATAGAGGAGAAGACTCTCTTACAAGATACCAAGAAAAATCCTTAAGTTTTCAAAGTTTTTAAAAGAAAAGAAAAGTGTTTAAGCTCTCCATTTCCAACTCTTTCTTGAGCTAGTTTTCAGTTGTGTTCCCTTGCAAAAATCATCTCTACAACTGAGTTTTTCTCACTACACTTCATAGAGCCAAAAATTCCTTACTCATTCTATAGTGAAGTTGTAAAGAGTGGGAGTGTTGTAAAAGAGTTTGGTGATCTTGTTGTGATCACTCTTGTTCTTGTGATCTTCTTGTTCTTGTGGAGACACCTCTTCGGTAGAGGTTATTGTACTTGGTGGAGCTCGGTGCTCGGGTCTTCGGTAGACTGTTATAATCGTCCTCGGTGGATAGTGGAAACCCTTCACGAAGGTGAAGGCGGGGAGTAGAGCGGTGGCTCGAACCTCGAAACAAATACTTGTGTTTGCGATTGTCTTTTGCTCTTGCTCTCTATTTTGCTTTTAATTTCTATTGCACTCTATTGCTTTTAATTACTTGCTTGTGATCTTGTTTCTTTCCTTGTGCTATTACTTCAAGTTTGTAATACTTGTGATATCTTGTGTGCATCTCATCATTGCATATTATTCATCCTTTGTTCGATCAATTCTCATACAATAAGGTTGCATTGCGCACCTCTAACCCATTCAAGGGGAATTGGGAGGAAGGAGTTCAGAACCTCTCACGGGGTATTCGGCTTAGTCTTGTTTTGAGAGATCGTTGCATCATTCATCCTTCTTAGTTTTAAAAAGATTGTTAGATTAGCAATAACACCTATTCACCCCCCTCTAGGTGTTTTTCAATTGGTATCAGAGCTTGGTTACTAGGCTCTTGGCTTAACAACCCTAGAAAGATCCTAATATTGCTAATCATTTCATTCATTCTCACTTAGTAAAATGGCCGATGGTATTAAGACACCCCCTAAGTTTGATGGACTTAACTTTCCCATATGGAAGGGTTAAGATGACTGTTTTCTTGCAATCTCTAGGTAGTCGAGTTGCAAAGGCCGTGACCAAACCCTTTAGTGCACCCCCCGGTGATGAATCCACTGGTCCGAAATAGAGACCAAAGAATTTGATGCCAATGCTAGGGCTCACTATGCACTCCTTCAAGCCCTTAATGATGATGATATAACTAGAGTTATTCATTGCAAGTCCGCATATGAAATTTGGACACATTTGCTAGTTACACATGAAGGGACCTCACAAGTGAAGAGGGCTAAAATAGACCTTCTTCGGTCCCAATATGAGAACTTTTGCATGCAAGAAAATGAAACCATAGATGATATGGTTACAAGATTTACAAAGATCACTAATGGACTTTCTTCTCTAGGTGATGCTATCGACAACGATCAAAGAGTAAGAAAGATCATCCGGGCTCTTCCTCCTTCATGGGAAGTAAAAGCAACCACCTTGAAGGAACTCAATGACAAGGAAGAGATGGAGCTAATTGGTCTCATTGGGAACCTCAAAACCCATGAGATGGAGAGGAAAGTGAGGGAGGACATGGCTCCTTCCAAGAAGAAGACAATAGCCTTCAAAAGTCAATCCACACACTTCGACGAAGACGATGAAGAAGAAGATGACGAAGAGCTCTCACTTCTTATGAAGAACGTTCGGAGGATGTACAACAAGGCTAAATTCAAGGAAGAAGGAGATGGCAAGGAGGTAAAGAAGAAGGAAGATTATTTGCTTCAATTGTCAAAGGCCGGGACACATAGTGGAGGAGTGTCCGGATAAAGTAAAGCCTTCCACATCCAAGAAGCCCTACAAGAAGAAGGCAATGAAAGCTACATGGGATTCCGAGAGCGAATCCGAGGAGGAAATCGACACCGCTAACATGTGCTTCATGGCAAATGAAAGCACAAGCAAGGTAACCCTTCCACTTCTCCAAATGATGAACTTTCCATGGATGAGTTATGAGAAGCTTTTGTAGAATTATCACATAACTATGATTTTCTTAAGAAAAAGTATTTAAAAATGAAAAAGGAAAATGAATCTCTTAATCATCAAGTTTTTACTCTTTCTAAAGAAAAAGATGAATTACTTTCCACTCTTGTTTCCACCCAAAAAGATTTTGACAAGTATAAGATTTCTTGTAAAGGCAAGTCCCTACAAATTGACTCTAATGAGATTACTATGCTTAAAGAAAGAATAGACTCATTGGGAATTGTTTTAAAAAATTGTGAGTTTGATAAGAAGAAACTAGAGGCCATGTTTCCTAAGAAACAAGCCCCTAAGAAAAATGTTCACCATGCTCATGCTCATGTTCATACCACACAACCTTTACATCGTGGCAAACCCCCAAAGCATGCTCACACTTCACACACACATCATGCATTCATGTATGGAAGAGTGGTCTCATGTTCACATTGTGGGCGGAAAGGGCACTTAGCCAATTTTTGCTATGATATACTAAGTGCATCTTTTCATAATGTTTGGGTTCGAAACACTAACTTTTAAGGACCCAAGAAAATTGGGTACCAAAGTCAACAACTTTGTTAAATGATGTAGGTACCTTCCAAGGCCCAACGACGTAGAGGATTGTGGTATCTTGATAGTGGTTGCTCAAGGCACATGACTTGGGACATCAACAACTTTGCAACCCTATCAAGATACCATGAAGGTGGCACGTCACCTTCGGAGATGATGCCAAGGGTAAAATCATCGGTATTGGTAATGTAAAACTCGGCACATCCCCTTTAATTGAGAATGTTGTTTTAGTTGATGGCCTCAAGCATAACCTCTTGAGTGTTAGTCAACTTTGTGATAAAGGTTTTGATGTAGTTTTTGATAATGTAGCTTGTAAAGTAATTGATAGAATTTCTAATTGTAACACCCCGCTCCCGGAATACGTACTTAGTTGCGTATTCAGATTTTTCGATCGTATTTTTCGAATTACTTCCTGTATTTATTTTGTATTATGAATTATTTATATGGACGTTTTGTCTTGGATTTGGATTCGTGGACTCGGAGTCAGCCCTAGTCTGAACCGAGGGCCCGATCCTAGAGTATTGCTTGATTTGGACATTCCGGTATTCCAATTTGACCGATTTCAGTTTTAAACATCATTTTCCAATATTCTAGATTTTCTATGATTTTCTGGAATTTTCCTGAATTAAGTTGAAAATCTTCAAAACCGGTGTCGACCAGTGCCGCTGACCGATTCCCGGATTTTTAATTTATAAACCGATTGGAATTACTAAAAGTGTCTTTAGACATTATTTCTTAAAATCACATTTTCCATCTAAATGCATTTTCTGAGAATTTTATGAATTTATGAAAATTCCACCGGATTCGGTATCGGCTAGTATCGCTGGTTGATTCCAGGATTTTTAGTTTACAATCGGGATTGAATTTCTAAATTCCGCTTTCACTTTATTTCTTAAAATCATATTTTCTTCTTTAATACATTTTCTGGGATTTTTCAGAATTTATCAAAATCCGGCCAACCCGGTGTAGACCGGTATCGGCAGTTGACTTCCGGATTTTTAATTTGAAAATGGGATTTTATTTCTGAAAACCGATTTCATATTATTCCTCAGGATAACGTTTTCTACCTCTGGGTATTTTTGGGGATTTTTCCGGAACAGTCGATATTTCGCGGCCATATTATAATATTATATTTTTTCCAATCTTTCTTTTCTTTCTTTCTTTCCTTTCTTTTCTCCCACCAACTGCAGCCCACTCCCCCCACGTGGGCGACACCACCCATTTATTTCTCTCCCATCACCATCCCTATCACACTCTCTCCTTTTCTTTTCTTTTCTTTCTCTTTTCTTTCCCTCCATTTCTTTTCTCTTTTCTCTTCTTCTTCATTTCCTCCTCCTCCATCTGAGCTCACCCAACCAGCCACCCGCCGGCGCCTCCGGCCACCACGACGCCGGCGAGAAGACTCCCAACTCCGGCCATTCTCTTCCACCTTCAAAATCCCCACCAAATCACCTCCACCACCACCATGAATTTACCCCATGTCTTCCTCTCTCTCTCTCTTCCTCCCGCTGGATCCGGCCACTTGCCGCCGACCCCTTCTCCTCCGGCGAGAGCAGGCCGCCGCCGGCGCAAGGCCGGCGGCCTTGGGCGCGGCCAGGGGGCCTCAGGCCCCCTGTGCGCTGCTGTGGAGGGGGCAGCAGCCCCCTCCTCCTTTCCTTGGGGTGGCCGGCGCCACCCCAGTCCGGGGCGCCGCCGGCGCTGTGCCGGCGGCCGGGGGGGCGGCCAGGGGGGGCCCGCCTGGGCCCCCTGTGCGTGGGATGAGGGGGGCAACAGCCCCCCTCTCCTTCTCTGTTGGGGGAGGGGCAGCAGCCCCTCCTGTTTTTTTCTGTGGGGTGGCCAGTGGCCACCCCAGTGTTACCGCGCCGCCGGCGCTTCGCCGGCGGCCGGCGGCTCTGCCGGCCAGGGGGCTGGAAGCCCCCTGTGCGTGAGCTTGAGGGGGGGCAACAGCCCCCCTTCTCTGTTTCTCTCCCCTGGACCTCTCTCCCTCTCTCTCCTGTTCCCTCTCTCACTCTCTCTCCTGGATCTTGCTCTCTCTCTCTCCTGGATCTCTCATCTTTCTCTCTCTCACCTGTACCCTTCTCTCTCTTTCTCTCTCTCCTCTTGGATCATACCCTCTCTCTCTCCTGGAACTCTCTCTCTCCTTGAATCTTACTCACTCTCTCTCCTGAATCCCACACTCTCTCTCTCTTCCTAGTTCCTCTTCCTGTTCGTCTTCTCCATTTGGAAAATGACTCTTATCAGGGCCGGCCACTCCTTTTGGATTGGGGCCGTGCTCTTCTTCGTTGGCAAGACTCAAGGGCCGGCCACTCCTTTTGGATTGGGGCCGAGCTCTTCTTCGTCGGTAACATCTCCGATGATTATTCCGGTAATCGTTTACGATTATTCCGGTAATCTGTAACGGTGATGCTTACAACGACAACACTTCCATCTTCATCATCATCCCCTCTACTAATTACCATCACCATCTTCACTTCCACCATTTACTGGTTTGGATTGGAGTTGGGCCATCTCTGTGTCTCACCCTTTCCCTATCTCCCTCTCTTTTCCATCTGTTGCTGGTTAGACGCGGAGTTTACCTCCTGCGTCTAGGCCATTCCATAACGCGGCCTTCGCGTTATTGTATCGGCACGACGCGAAGCTAAGTGCCCGCGTCTGTGTTCTATCCTTGTTGGCGTGACGCGGAGTTTATCCTCGCGTCCGCGTTCTCATGCCCTGACTTAAACGCAGGCCCCGAGCCTCGCGTTATGGCACCTTCGCGACGCGAACCCCGCGTCTGTGATTCCTGCGTTTGCTAATCCCGCAACGCGACTTCCGCGTTTGCGACTCCCGCGTCTGCGACCCCGCGTCTCTCTCTCGGAAGCCCGCGTCTCCATGTGTCTCTTTCTCTCTCTAGGTTTCTCTCTCTGACTCTTTCTCTCTCCTCTTCACTTTCTCTCTCTTCATAATTATATATTATTTTGTGGCGCGTGCGCGAGTTCCATGGATTCCAGACTTTTCGGCTTTCCGGTGATTTAGGCGAGTGTTCTCGCTCTCGCCTCCATTTGGGTTTCCCCGCTTCGTCGGGTCGACATGTGTTTTACTCCATGTTTTCATGTATCATGTATTGGGCTGAGTCCCTGTATTTGTGTATGGCCGAGTGCCAATATCTGGACATGTATTGCTCTGTGACGAATGCTTGTACTAGGGTAGTTTCATTCTTGCACACATACCATGCCTGTGATGTATTCTACTGCTCCATACTATGCTTGGCCGACCCTTCAACCTCCGGTCACTCACTATCTCGAAAGAGACGTGATTGGGACCGTCAGGTTTCTCTGGACCCTTCAGCCTCCGGTCCCTCACTATCTCGAAAGAGGCGTGGTTGGGATCGTCAGGTTTCTCAGCTCCGTCTGGTGAGCATGCTTAGCGCTCAGTGCTTTATTCACTAAATTCGTTTAGGCGAGTTGCTGCCGGATTTTCTACTCGTATCTTGATCCGAGTGTCCCGGTAACCTCGCAGAGCGCATTAGTGTCTAAACTCTGTTCGCTGCCTGTGCCTCCAGCTTGTTCAGCTCCGCCTGGTTATCATGATCAGCGTCCAGCGTTTTACCACTAGATTCGTCTAGGCGAGTTGCTGCCGGATTTTCTACTCGTACGTCAACCGAGTCGTCCCGGTAACCTCGCCAGACGCTCCAGTGTTAAATATTGTTTGCTGTCTGTACTTCCAGCTTGCTCAGCTCCGATTGGTTGTGCTCAGCTACTGCTTTACCACATATCATTACTTCATACCTGTCCTTTACATGCTACTGTTTAACACATGTATATCACCTGACAACTGTTGTGTTATCACCTGACACCATGACATGCTACCACTTGGCAAGACCTCTTGTTATGATATGATTTGCCACTGGACTAATATCAATCTCTTGACCTGACTGGTTACCTGTCTAATATCAATCTCTTGTCATGCTATCACTTGACACCCAGCATGATATACTTGACTCTCATGATTATCACGATAACGGGAATGATGATCTGACATCTTGATAGTACAAACTGTACTCCTGATACACATGTGATATATTATAGTACGAACCAGTACTCCTGTGATACCTGTATTCCTGACTTGTTCTTCCTCATTCTCGGAATCTGATAATCATCCAATAATTCATAAAAGGAACAACTTGCATCGGGTCGGGGGAACTTGCGGCTATCAATATGTGTTCGTGTTTATAGTGGTATTAGGCATGTTGTGCAACTAAAACTTCCGGTCTGACCTGTGGGCCTCCAGGCGACCGAGGGGAGTGCTGGCTCCCTCCTTCCTGGTACCATCATGATAAGGGCATACATAAGACCCTCCTGAAGCCTTGCGGCTGGTTCCATACTCCAGCGATGGAACGTCCTGGGTCGTGGTCCCGGGCATGTACGGGACCCACTGTAAACATAGTTCGTTGATACCCCCGCTGGTTTCCAATAACAATCTTGCTTTACTCGGATATGGATTTATGTGTGCTGGGACGCTAGTTCACATAGCTAGAAATCAGGGTAAGACGAGTTATAATAAAGTGTCAAGATAATAACTGGCTCTTTAAGTTGTAAGTAGAGGTATGTGGAATGGGACGCATACTGAAGCCTGCAACTTAAACGGCTATGAATCTGTGATATGCCTTACCATATTTGCTTGTCCTGGATTTTACTTCGGATTTCCGGCTTTATGAGTATTATCGTATTAACTGCTCATGCTCTGCTTTATCCCTTGTATCCACCTGCCTCCTGTTCATTTTCTTATCATGCCCTGAGTACAGTCAGGTTGTATGTGCTTGGATTATGGTGACATGAGATAAAGGTATATAGATGGGGGTTTCCTTATTTGGATTATTCCTTCGACGTACTAGTCTTATGGAGCCGTGATCTGAAACCATACAATCAGATTTGCTCGTCCTCGGCTTTATTTGGTTTATCGCTTTACTTATACTTACCCTTGCTCGCCACTTGGCTTTTGCTTCACCACTCGCCTGGGGAGTTTCATCTGACTCCCCTGGATCCTCATGTCCAGGTCATGGATCTTGGAGCGTGTGGATTCTTCCAGTAGCTGATCAGAGTGGCGCAGCTGAAGCGTGGATCCCCAGCAGACCATCTGGAGTTCCATCCTTCCAGGCCCCCCTGTGTGCCTCTCGAGTTTCCTTTTGTAAACTCGTGAGTGCCTTTTATACTGTTCATACTTGTACATCTCTTTGTAATCTCGCAATTGCGCATATCAGTGATGTAATATTCATGTAATATTGGATCACCTCTGGTGATAACTTTGTAATTGTACTCATGTGTTGGAATGTATAATGCACCACTTGCTTCCGTACTCTGATTCTTGCTTGTACTGATGCTTAGCGTATATACGTGAGGGTATTTCTGACCTGCGTATATACGTTGCAGTAACGTCTCCGTACCCGCCGGATCGGGGCGTTACACTAATACTTGTGTGTTTTCCGGTTTTCGTGAAAATAATGTTTATATGATAGATATGTCTAATATGTCTTGTAATATTACTTGTTTAAAAGCCCTCGATGATGACTCTTGGTTGTGGCATAGAAGATTAGGGCATATTTCTTTTGACCATATTTCTAGGTTAAACATAAAGGAAATGGTGAAAGGTATTCCTTGTTTGAGTTTTAAAAAGGACCGAGTTTGTGACGCATGTCAATTTAGGAAACAAACTAAGTCTTCTTTCAAGTCAATTAAGGATATCATGACATCACGTCCTTTGGAGCTAATTCATATGGATCTTTTTGGCCCTACACAAACCAAAAGTCTAAGTGGGAATAGATTTGCATTTGTTTTGGTTGATGACTTTTCACGATTTACTTGGGTTTTCTTTCTTGAACACAAAAATCAAGGACTTTCATATTTTCAAACTTTTAAGAAAAGAGTTGAAAAAGAAAAGGATGTTTCAATTTTAAGAATAAGAAGTGATAGAGGAGGTGAATTCATTAACCTACCATTTACCACTTTTTGTGAAGAACATGGAATTAAGCATGAACTTTCTTGTCCTAGAACTCCACAACAAAATGGAGTAGTTGAATGGAAAAATCGAACTTTACAAGAGATGGCTAGGATAATGCTAAGTGAATATGGTCTACCACATTATTTGTGGGCCGAGGCCGTAAATACATCATGCTATATATCAAATCGTGTTTTCTTGTGTAAAAATACTTCAAAGACTTCTTTTGAAATGTACTTTTCTAGAAAACCAAATGTTTCATATTTCAAGGTTTTTGGATGCAAATGTTTTGTTTTAAATACAAAAGATAATTTAGGAAAATTTGATGCTAAAGCTTATGAGGCAATTTTTGTGAGTTATTCTAATACTAGTAAAGCTTATAGAATCTTCAATAAATCATCTTTGACTGTTGAGGAATCTATACATGTTAAGTTTGAAGAATCTAACTTGTTTGTTAAGAATGTTGTAGAAATAGATGCTTTGGATGAAGGCTTGGAGAAAGTGACCTTGGAGGATACACCTACTATGGGAGACAAGCCAAAGGATGATGAAGGAAGTGAAGCTAAAGTAGAAGAGGCTCAAGGACATGAAATTCAATCAATTGAAGTGGAGCCTACTCAACAACTTCCAAAGGATTGGAGATACAATCCTCATCATCCCAAGGACCTCGTCATAGGTGAAGTATCAAAAGGGGTAACCACTCGCTCTAAACTTCATGAATTTTGTGGACATTATGCATTTATTTCTCATGTTGAACCCAAGAACGTCCTCGAAGCCGAGGCCGATTCATATTGGTTGCTAGCCATGCAAGAGGAACTCAATCAATTTGAGCGCAACCAAGTTTGACACCTTATTCCTAGGCCCCACGATAGACCAACAATTGGTACTAAGTGGATCTTTAAGAACAAGTTGGATGAATCGGGTAACGTTGTTAGGAATAAAGCTAGGTTAGTTGCCCAAGGTTACACTCAAATCGAAGGAATCGATTTTGAAGAAACCTTTGCACCCATAGCACGGCTTGAAGCCATACGGATGACACTAGCATTTGCCTCATATAAAGATTTTAAATTGTTTCAAATGGATGTTAAAAGTGCTTTTCTAAATGGTTTTATTGAAGAGGAGGTGTATGTTGAACAACCCCCCGGGTTTGTTGATCCTACACATTCGGATTTTGTGTTTAAATTAGATAAAGCTCTTTATGGTTTAAAACAAGCCCCTAGGGCTTGGTATGAAAGACTTTCTTCATTTTTGATTTCAAATGGTTTTAAGAAGGGTAAAATTGACACCACCTTGTTTACAAAACATGTAGAAAATGACATTCTTATTGTACAAATATATGTAGATGATATTATTTTTGGTTCTACTAATGAATCTCTTTGCCAAGCTTTTGAATCATGCATGAAGGATGAATTTGAAATGTCTATGATGGGGGAGCTCAACTATTTCCTTGGACTCCAAATCAAGCAAAGGAAGGATGGGATCTTCATCAATCAAGCCAAGTACACAAAGGAACTCATCAAGAGATTTGGACTTGAAGGCGCTAAAGTGAGCAAAACTCCCATGGCAACAACTACCAAGCTTGATAAGGATGAACAAGGTAAAAGTGTAGACATTAAAGTTTATCGTAGCATGATAGGTAGTTTATTGTATTTAACGGCTAGTAGGCCGGATATCATGTTTTTCGTTTGTCTTTGTGCTCGTTTTCAATCATGTCCTAAGGAGTCTCATTTAGTAGCGGTAAAACGCATTATTAAATACCTTAAGGGCACTATTGAAATGGGTTTGTGGTATCCGAAAATCGGACTATTTGATATGAAGAGTTTTTCGGATGCCGACTATGCGGGTTGTAGGGTAGATAGGAAGAGCACAAGTGGAACATGTCAATTCCTAGGTAATTGTCTTGTATCTTGGTCTTCCAAAAGCAAAATTCGGTAGCCCTTTCAACCGCCGAGGCGGAGTATGTTGCGGCCGGAGCTTGTTGTGCACAAGTTCTTTGGATGAAACATACTCTCCTCGACTATGATTTACACTTTGATCATGTTAAAATATTTTGTGATAATACTAGTACAATTCACATGACAAAGAATGCAAATCAACATAGTAAAACCAAACACATTGACATTAGGTATCACTTTCTTAGACATCATTATGAGAAAGGTGATATTGATATTGATTATGTTTCTACCGATTTTCAACTTGCCGATATTTTTACTAAACCATTGGATTATGCTAGATTTTCCTTTATTTGTGGTGAGTTGAATGTTTGCATTATGGATTCTTAAAGATAAATTTTTTAAAATGTTTTGTTTGCTTTGTTTAACCCTTTTTGATGTATGACAAAAAGGGGGAGAAAAAGAAAAAGAGTTTTGTGTTTATTGTGTTTTGTTGTGTATTTTGAGTTTTTAACATGAGTTTTTAACAAAACTATGTGTTTTCAATTCGAAGCCTTATGTATTTAGCTTTTCATAGCATTATTGATACATAGCATTATTTGAGGGGGAGCTTTCCAAGCTCTTCTTCCATTTTTTTTTAAAATAACGTATATGTTTTGTCATCATCAAAAAGGGGGAGATTGTTGGCCCAAGGTTACAATCACCCTTGTATAGTGTGTTTTGATGATTACAAAACATATTAGTTATTTGTACTAATATTGTTTATTGGTTAAGTGTGTTTCAGGGATCTAATTCATCTAGAAGGTTTATTCCCTATAAGCAAATGTTTTTGACTCAAGTCAACTCAAATTGGGCTCAAGGATCAAGTGTTGAAGACCTTATGGTGAAAAGCCCTCTTAAAGCACTTGTAGTACCTAGAACAATTGTAAGAATAGAATGTTAAAGTTTGAGTGTTGGATATTGGCTCTAGGATACACATACACAATTTGGTTTTGTTAAAATGTGAGTCTTCTATTTAAGTTTTCATGTTTTAAATTTGGTTTCATGTCTTAGTAGATATTTACATGACCCTAAGTTTTACAAAATAAATATCATGTTTAGATCATGTTTATATACTCCTACTAGCATGTTACTTAAGTTTGTTCAAACCCAAAACTATTTTACAAAGTTTTCTAAGTCAGAAAAAATACTGATTTTCCTGTTTCAGGCTGACCGGCCGACCGGCCCGGTCGACCGGCGCCAGTGCCAGGACGTGCACAATTGTGAACGTCTGTCGGTCGACTGCCCCGGTCGACCGACTGTGAGCAGTTGCTCTCGGGTTTTCTGGGTCGACCGCCCTGGTCGACCGCCAGAAGACCCGAGCCAACGGCTCTTTGCCAGCTAAGCTGGCGGTCGACCGGCCCGGTCGACCGCCAAGCCTGCAAAAGCCCAACGGCTCTTTCCTCTTTTGTGCAATTCTGAAATCTGTTTTTTAGACTGCTTTTTGGCAGACTTTTTCAGGGTTTTCCAGAACTTTTTCAGAGCAAATAAGGTCAAAATAAATTGTTTTAAACCTATTTCTCTCCCTACAAATAGAGGAGAAGCTCTCTTACAAGATACCAAGAAAAATCCTTAAGTTTTCAAAGTTTTTAAAGAGAAAAGAAAAGTGTTTAAGCTCTCCATTTCCAACTCTTTCTTGAGCTAGTTTTCAGTTGTGTTCCCTTGCAAAAATCATCTCTACAACTGAGTTTTTCTCACTACACTTCATAGAGCCAAAAATCCCTTACTCATTCTATAGTGAAGTTGTAAAAAGAGTGAGAGTGTTGTAAAAGAGTTTGGTGATCTTGTTGTGATCACTCTTGTTCTTGTGATCTTCTTGTTCTTGTGGAGACACCTCTTCGGTAGAGGTTATTGTACTTGGTGGAGCTCGGTGCTCGAGTCTTCGGTAGACCGTTGTAATCGTCCTCGGTGGATAGTGGAAACCCTTCACGGAGGTGAAGGCGGGGAGTAGAGCGGTGGCTAGAACTTCGAAACAAATACTTGTGTTTGCGATTGTCTTTTACTCTTGCTCTCTATTTTGCTTTTAATTTCTATTGCACTCTATTGCTTTTAATTACTTACTTGTGATCTTGTTTCTTTCCTTGTGCTATTACTTCAAGTTTGTAATACTTGTGATATCTTGTGTGCATCTCATCATTGCATATTATTCATCCTTTGTTCGATCAATTCTCATACAACAAGGTTGCATTGCGCACCTCTCACCCATTCAAGGGGAATTGGGAGGAAGGAGTTCAGAACCTCTCACGGGGTATTCGGCTCTTAGTCTTGTTTTGAGAGATCGTTGCATCATTCATCCTTCTTAGTTTTAAAAAGATTGTTAGATTAGTAATAACACCTATTCACCCCCCCCCTCTAGGTGTTTTTCATCATTATGATCATATTAAAATACTTTGTGATAATACTAGTACTACTCATATGATCAAGAATGCAAATTAACATAGTAAGACCAAGCATAAAGAGATTCGATATCACTTTCTTAGAAATCATTATGAGAATGGCGATATTGAAATTGATTTTATTTCAAAACCAATTTTCAATCAGCCGATATTTCTACAAACTCATTTGATTATAATAGATTTTCTTTTATTTGTGGTGAATTGAATGTTTGCATGATGGATTCATGATTTCTTAGCTTAGAATTTTTTTTCCTTTAAATTGGTATCTTTCAATTGGCATTGGTATTTCTTTCATATATTTTCCAATTGGTTTTAAATATTCATGTTTGTTTCAATTAGCTTACGTGTCCTTCAATTGGTACCCATGTTTCAATTATTTTTTAAATTAGTATCATGTTTTCAAGATTTGCTCCTTTTTGATGTATGACAAAAAAAGAAAGAAGAATTTGTAGCTATTTTGTTTCCAAAGTTTTTTTATGTCTTAAATCTATTTACTCATATTTTATGCAATAATTAGATACTATTTATTTTATTGCATATTTTGTTGGCAGAAGCATGCATGGATGAATGGATAGCTATTTATGCATATTGTTCTAAATTGTTAAAATCTTTATATATGCAAGTATGTGACTTAATTATATTGACAAAATCTTTTAGTCATATTAAATTTGAATTCAAACAAGCATAATTTTAAGAGGAGCTTTATAACCTCTTCACATTATTTTTTTGGATAAATAACTTATATGCTTTGTCATCATCAAAAAGGAGAGATTGTTGGCCCAATGTTACAATCACTGGTTTCTTATTTTGATGATTACAAGACTCATGTAGTTATGAGGTACTAATCAAGTTCCAGTGTGTTTAAATTTTTGAGGGTTCAAGAAGATTTAGGTTCATTCTTTCCCAAAAGAAGATGTTAAAGTACTCAAGTTAACTCAAAAAAGGGATTCAAGCTCGGACGATCAACAAATGGAAGCCCACTTAAAGGAGACTTGAGAACTTATATAATAACTTAGAATATTTAAGTGTAGGGTGTTGAATTGATGCTCAAGAATACACACACGCATCCAAGATTTCAATGTCTACTTTTTTAGTTTTTGGTGTTTAAACATGTTTTACAAAATTCTTATTGATACATGTTTCATATTTTTTCAAATTTTTATAACCAGTTATATACTTGCATCTCATAGCCTATATATTGCTGATCAGGTGAAAACCGTGCATAAAAATTGTTGTTTTAAAAAGTGTGTACACTTTGGCTTCCTCGATACTTCTGTTATAGCATTGTGGCTAAACGGGTCGAATTCATAAGGATGGAAAGTGATAGAAGCTTTACCGGTCCATTCACGTGTGTGTTAAAGTTTCTTCAACATTTAAAGAATCAAAAGAAAAGAAAATAAAGATTAGAAAGAGAAGGATACAGTGAAAACAAAAAAGTGGGAAACATAGAAAATAATGTATTTGTGATTTTGGTATATTTTTAAAACAAAGTAAAAAGGAAAAAAACTCTTGGCTACCAACTACTAATGGCTCTACTAACCATGCTAACCTCTTAGTGATAGTTGCCTCACATGTATCCTTGGCCATCACTAGTCCTCGATTCAAGAGCGTTTCAAAGCATGATCCATAAAATCACTTTCACATCCAACTCAACAACAAGAGCAAGCTACACTTAAACCATCAAAACTAACTAGAGTAAGTATGGAATAAAGTAATGGTAACTTATTAGAGTTAGATGTTAGAGTGTAAGAATCCATCATCATGAGCCATCAATGACTCTTGCAAAAGGCCAAGTAGAGATTATTAGATTCATGTGGATTATCAAGTAAGGAGTTAGCAATTTAGTGGTTAATGGTTAGTGGTCATGAGAGAAAAAGCTAAGCATGTAAAGAGTTAGAGAGAAGAAAACCAATAGAGATAAGGAAAGAACCTTTTATAGAATTTCATATTTCATTAAAAGAACCCTAACTTCATCCTATGCATCTCTCTCTTCCCTATTAACATGATCTACAAAGGAAACAAAAAATAAAAGAAAGAAGAAAGCTAAACAAAACTACACAAATGGGAGAAACTATTCCAAAAAAAACTCCCCTCCCCTCTGTTCTGAAAAAACTGGGGTTATTGGCAAAGGGGTCACCAGGGAGGCATCACGGGGCCACGCGTCGAAGCTCGACATGTAGCCCTACCAGAAGGCAGCAAAAACACAGTTTTTGCGGCGTTTTTGCGGCCCTTTTAGAGCCGCGCGCGCCGCGCGAGGGTGTGCAGTTTTCTGCTGCACACCCCCCTTTGTACCTGCTGTCTGTTTGTCGAAATTCGCTCCCAAATTTGACAGATCCAGCTTTCAAAAGTCAATGGCTATATTTGTAGACTTTAAATATCACCAAATGAATGAGATTTTGGTTTTTCTTCATTTCATGTCATGGACCTGAAAACATACAAAAGAGGTATTATTAACAGAATTTAATATTGAACAAATGTAAAGATGTGGTATGAAATATGCAATTTAGAAACTAATCAATTGCCAAAACTAATTTTTATACATATATAATTTAATTAAAAATGAGTTTTATTACAAAAACAATCTTTATAATGGTTTTTTAGAGTAGGTCGATTGACCGACCTGTCGACCGCCCTATGTGCAAAGGGATTGCACAACGCTCGATCAACCGAACGATCGACCGTTTATGCACAGACAGACTGTTTGTGCATATTTGCTAGTCGACTGACCGGCGATCGCTAAAGCTTGTTGCTCTATGTTTTTAATTTCTGTCAACCGAGTGGTCTATCGATTGATAAGTTTTAAAAATTCTAAGTTACTGTTGGAGGCTCGGTCGACTAGGCTGTCGATCGACAAGCAATGACTAGTTTTTGAACTACCTTGCCAGCCGACCAATCGATTGACCGATAGCCTGTCTTTGCTACAGTAACGGCTAGCTTTCAAATCTGCCTGATTTTTGACTTTTCTCTAACAGGTATTTTTGTAGATTTTGGGCTAATCACCTACTTAATACCCTGATTTATTCCTCTAAAGACCTTTACATATTGTCTATATATATGATTCATTTGAAGAGAAATTTCAACAAGTTTTAACAAGTTTATTCAAGAAAAATCAAGTTTTATTCAATGAGAAAAGTTTGAAAAGGAAAAAAAAAATCTAGTTTTCAAGTTTCAAGAGCTCTCAGTTCCAAATTAATTTCTACAAGTTTTAAGCTCTCAAATTCATTCTTTTAAACTGAACTTTCTCTCACACAAACTTCTTGAGGTTCATTTCTTTATTCTATACTATAGGAGGTCGTAAAGAGAGGTTTTGTGATATTTATAATCACCAAGAGCTTGTAAACTTCATTTGCTTTGTGCTACCTTTTGTAGAGGATTGAAGGTTGGAGTTGTGTACTCTGGGTCTTGTATAAATTATTGTAGTTCCTTGGTGTGATCCTTGGTGGGTAGTGAAAATCCTTCACGCGGTGAAAGCGGGGACGTAAAGCAAGTTGCTTGAACCTCGAAACAAATTTTTGTGCTTGCTATTGCTTTTTCTCTCACTCTTACTCTTTCTATATTGCTTACACTTGTGTTATTACTTTCATTACACTTCACTCTACTTGCTATATATTGCTTTCATCAATCAACTTGTTGGTTTTCCTCATTCAAGCAAATAGGCAATTGTGCACCTCATCTCTTAATCTACAAGAAATTAGAGGAGAAGCTCTAAAGTCCTTAATTAGAAATCCCGCTTCACTTCTTATTTTTGAGTTGACCATTTCACTGCTCACTTTAATTGTTACATTTTTACATATGATTAGTATTTCACCGATTCACCCTCTCTAGGTTAACTTTCATACCTAACAAGGATGTCAGTGTGGAGGCGAAATTGGCGGGCTATTGTAACTGCACGATTTGCACATACTACATTTGTTGTAACAACTGTGATTGCTGGCGCTAGTTGGTTATGACTGTAGGTCGGGTAATCTGCCACTGTTCATAACTGCCTGCACTGAAAGTTGTGTTACACGTTATGACCGTGGAAAGGATGGTGCTGTGTTAGGTAGGTGGAGATCTCGGTGGACTGAAGTTTGAAGCTTCTTATTTGGAGTTTGTGACTTTTGAAATGGGAAGACCTCGGGATGGTAAAGACCTCGGAGTGATGGAGTACGGCTCCGGACTGAGAACATCCTTGGGACGGAGGATAGCTCAGGAATGGAAGAATCTTCAGGATGGAGGAATGTGACCTCGGGAAGGTTGGATGTGGCGGAGGATGACTTCAGGAAAGTTGGATATGACGGAGGCTCTAGAATAGACTTTGGGAGTTGTGGATTTCTCAGAGAAACTCTTGAAAAATTGGACATGTGTCATCATCACTACAGGTGCTCCCCGCTTCCCCACTTATTGGAGTTTGTGAAAGAGAAATCGGGGAAGCGAAGATACTAGGATTATGATTGCTTTAAAACTGCATATGGGTCTGGATATGCTGTATTTCTTTTTCAAAAAGTTGTAAACACATAGATATAATGGGATTTATTGTATTATTCTGGTTAGATGTAAATCAAATAAATATAATGGAATGGCATTCGGAATGGACATATTTTGAAATAGAAATGTTTAATGCTTAGATCTTGCCTGGTTTGTTTTTACTACAGGCTTTTAGAATCAGCATGATCGTCCCTCTTCAGAGTGTCAATCTTTATCTCGAGTATGGCTAGTTCGCAATAGGGTGGTTCGGTTAGTTTGTGTAGTTGTTTTCGATTGGGGATATTTCATCAGCGGTACCTGCAAACTTTTGACTTCTAAGTGGGGGAGATCCTAGCAGCGGAGTTGGGTTCACGGTCATCTCCGAGTGGGGTATCCCATCAGCAGAGTGGTGAACTTAGTAGGGCTATGAGTGGATAAAATTCCAGCATCAAAGTAAGGATTCCGAGTGGGGAATACTCGCACAACAAAGGGTTTCGATTGCCCCTGGTCTAATTGAGAGGGAGCCCGTAGGCTGATGCTTGCGTTAATGTCTCCGAGTGGGGGACACTCCTACAACAGAACTGCAAGCATCTGGAGTGGATTGGTGATCTGTATTTGAATCTATTCTATTTCTCTTCAATAATATAAACACAGAAATGTAATGGTGAATCATGTAATATTCGTTAGATGTAACATAATGTAACACATGATCAGAATAAAAAAAAAGCTATGTTTCAGTCTTACCTGGCTTACATTTACCATTGGTTTTTAGAATGTGCTTCTCTGGGACACTGATTTTCTTTTCCAACATGGTTGGGTGGGGAATGTTTGTGAGTCTGTGTTGTTTGAGCGGGGATAATCTCTTCAAGATATCTGCAAACTTGATAGGGCTCTGGGAGGAAAAAAATCCATACAGTAGAGTGGAAAACTCTGAGTGGGGGATGCTCTCACAGCGGAGGGTTTCAATAACCCATAGGCTAATCGAGAAGAAGCCCATAGGCTGGTGCTTGCACTATCGCCTCTGAGTGGGGGACACTGCCACTTCGGGATGTACAAGCATCAGGAACTGACGTGGGACACTCCCATCAGCAGGGCAAGGCCTCCGTGCGAGGTACACTCCCACAGCGAAGGGTTTCCACTGCTCGTAGGCTAATTGAGAGGGAGCCCATAGGCTAGTGTTTGTTTTGTCGCTGCCAAGTGAGGGACACTCTCACTTCGAGATATACAAGCGTTAGGGACTGATGGAGGACACTCCTATCAGTGGGGTGGCACGAATACGGTTAGGAGTAAAATGTATTTTTATTTCATGATATAAAGTAAAATATATGAGCTTAAAAGGAAGTACAAGGGGTGTGTGGTTGAGAAACTTTCATGTAGTTGTTGGAGGAATCGCGTCACTCAATCGCTTTATACTGAGTGATTTCATATTGCGGTTGGGTAGGGGTGGAACTCTTGGTTATCCGAAACTGGCGGCTGCTCTGGGTATAAGAATGTACTCTTTAAAGAATCCTTGGTGGACAAGTTCTTTCAAATACCATCAGAGACTTTTATAGTTGATGGTCTTGTGTCTCTTGCTTTCATGGAAGGAACAGAAATCTTTCGCTTCGGGGAGTGCAAGGTTGTGATGGATCGACTTTGGGTGTTTTACCCATGGCTGATCTTGATGGCATTGAAGACCTCATTAATCGTGTACCCCAGCGAGGTGAAGTGTTGTTCCGCTCTGAAGGCTCAGAGTGGATCCGGAGAGAGAATCGGGAACACTTGCTTCTTGAAGGCGGGTTGGCCCTGATTCTGATTGCTGGCATGGGTCAGAATCTCGCGCTGTGAGTTCTTCTTCTCTTTGTTATTGTTGTATTTAAGAGAGTGATTGACCGAACTCTTCATGGCTTCCTCCAATTGAATATAAGCTGGGCCCGAGATAGGACTTCACTCATTCATGTGACGTCATGCTTAAGCAGGTACTTTTGTAAGGGGTGAGAGATCTGCAATCCGCTAATGAATTTGAGTGCAGATACAACCTCACTGCAGTTGGAAATCTTGATAAGCTGGCTCTTAAAGCAATTGATGTAGGATTTGAGGCTGTCATCTTACCTCATCTTGATGGAGAGGAGGTGATGATTGTTCTCCTTCGCTTCTCAGTGTGAGGTGCATTATTGAGAAATACCTCAATCACTTCCTCAAAGTTGAGTAAAGAACGCGGCGACAAGGAGTAGAATCAATCCGAAGTCATACCTTTCAGGCTGGATGAAAAGATTAAGCACATGAGCTGATCATTAAGGGAGTAGATCACCATCTTATCCCAGAAATGCCTGATATGTTGAACCAGGTCGCTTACTCCGAAGTAATAGTCGAAGGTTGGAGTTGAGAACTTTCTCAGGAACTCACACTCCAAAATTTCTTCAGAGAGAGGGGAGTCGGAGACTTTGGCAGTTGAAAGTATTGATCGGCTATTGTAACACCAGATCCTAACTAATCCAGGTTTACAGCCTAGTTAAAGATAATTCAAAATAATGAAAGTCATTAGCTAATATAAACACATGATTAATAATAATAAATATGTGCATATAATAATAATATAATTCTGGAGTAATACGACGTGAATACATAATGGGGTGTGGGTGTGTGTGGGTATGTGTATTGCCATAATAATAATGTTTATGGGGAGGGGGATAGTCATATGCATGTACGATGAAAGAGAACAAAAATTTTAATTGTTTATATATAGAACCTTATAATAATTACATATACTAGTATTTCAACTTCCATCAATACCCCCTTCATGTATCTATGATATTTACACATGTATACTTACAATTATTAACAAACTAATTAAATCAAAGATTTATTATTGTTGTGTTGGCAAGATATGAAGAGGGGTGGGGATGATGTGGATGATTCCTTGAGTGCCTTAGAGAGAGGAGTGGTGTGTTGGCATGATATGGTGAGTTTGGGAAATTATGGTAATAAGAATAATATGGAAAATTGGACCCTAAATTAAAACACTTTTTTTTCTTCTCCACTGCTTCAACCCTAACTTCTTCCCCGTTACTCCTGAAAGCTTTTCATCTTCCTCCATCTGCAGCAGCAACTAGCTCTCCTTTCTCCCCTCTCTTTGATTAAAGATCCATGATAAAACTTCTCTCCTTCTTTTCTTTATATCTTCTTCTCTCTCTCTCTTCTTCTCTCACACCCTCTCTCCCTTTTTCTTTTATTTTTCCTTCCCAAACCACAACAGTAGCGGCAAGCAAGGGCTCGGTCTTACTGCTCCGGTGGGCAACGGCCAGGCAGGGCCAGCGAGGTAGCCAGACTCGCGGCCTAGGCAGGTGCGAGCAAGGACGGGGAGAGGATGGGAAAGGTGGTGTTAAGCGGGGTGCTAGTTGGCTGGAATCCGGGCTCCATCAAGCGGGAGATCCTCAACAATAGGACTTAACTCAAATTTATTTTCTAGATCAGATTATAGTTGAAAGTAAAACATCAAACTTTTCCTTGAAGTAGAGGGGGTTTTTTAACATCAATAGCTAACCCTAGGCATATGCATGAATAGAATTGCGATACAGGAAAGGACTCGGACAAAATCACTCACTGGAACACTCGTCAGAGACTTAGTAGGTAAACTAAAATTTCAATAAATTAAGTTTATGGCATTGCTAAGTTCCGAATGAATAGAGTATGAAACCGGTAAGGAACTGGGAGAAATTCGTAGGTAATTTCATTAAATATTCAAATAATCTAGTATCATGAAATTTGCATTAATTCTCTTCGTGTGAATTAGAATAATTAGCCTATAGTAGAGTCCTTGAAGTAATCAATTACTTCAAGTAATAATTTCCTCATGATTATGTAAATAGAATCGAAATTAAGTTATTGTTTAAATTTCAAGTATTGCACTATATTGATAAATGTTAGGGAATATATGGTTATATGTATATTTAAATTCTAGGTATTGTACTATATTGATAAACTTTAGGGAATACATAGAAATATGTATATATTCTAATTTCAACCTAATTAGACATGATGAGTAAGACTTTGGCCATAATCTATTAACAAGAAGAAAAGAAAAACAAAACTCTATATGATTGGATTATGTTAAACTCTTGATGTGGTAATGATTCTATGTAACTTGGATTTTGCATATCATAGAGGTTGATTCATGTGTATATATATAACCGATATGAAACTATTTTGCTCATTTCCATACAATATAAATATTATGTGTACATGTGTATAATATTTGTGTGATATGTGCTATGTTTGTTATCCGAGAGTAGAAGCCGGGCGGGAGCCGGTAGGAGGGGAAAGACGGTGATGTGTGTGTATGCGTGCGTGCGTGTGTGCGTGCGCGCATACTATATAATTAAGAAAGGAGACGGCGGGAGCCGATATGAGGGGGAAGACAGTGACGTGCGTGTGTTGGTGTGCGCGCGCGCATACTACATAACGGATGAAGGGATGGGCGAGAGCCAGTAGGAGGGAGAAGACGGAGAATCTTATTTTGCTTTGTGAATTATATATGAATGTATTAAGTACAAATATTATTTGATCGATATGGTTGATTATTAAGCAACTCAAGTGCATATGATATTAAAACCAAGGAAGTTTAGCCACTTATCGACGTAGTAGAAAATATGTGACTGTAATGATATGAAAAGAGTATACATTGAGCTAAAACTTGTAATTATATACATAAACATAATTAAGAAATAACTAAAGAAGTACTCATGGTAGCTGAGACATCTAACTAAATGTTTTAGAAAACTTTAAGATGAGTAAGGGAAGAGGGTTTCATAGCTAGATTGAAATCTCATTTTTCCCCTTTCTTTTATATATGATTTGTTTAACACCACTCTTAGAGGTAGTTAAAGATAAAGTCTTAAATTTAATACCTTAAATTAGTTTACTTACTGAGCTGTGAAGCTCACTCTGTTTAATTGTATATATTTTCAGGTTTGGACAAAAATAAGGGACCGACTTAAATGCTGGGAGCTCAGTGTTAGAGGTGAATGGCATCTTGTGATTTGCTTGCACAAATCTACTTGATCCATGTTTTTCTTACTTTAAAAAACTCTACTTATCATGTGTATAAGTATGAAACTTGTTATATGTAACTTGTACTTGGTGATATTTTCGGAGACATGGATATTTTGTGTATGTAATCTTTTGGATAAAGACTAGTTGTTTTACTTTGGCAAATAAGAGAATAGAACTTGACTCTATTGATATCGTGATACATTGAATTATATTTGGATGGAAGTAAAGGTTGTGAAATGATATGACGATGTTGGGATTTATGTAGAATATATATAAGTAGGTCGTTTGGGCCGAAATCATTATATGATATATAAGTAGGTCGTTGTGAGCCGAAATTTTCATGGTTGTATTATGCCAGACTCATATTTTAGGGGAGGTGCTACCAAAAATTTTGAGAAAACAAGAAACTTATGATTAAATTGGGAATTATTAGAAAAATATTAGAATTAGAATTTGGGACCATTAAAGTTATGGAGCTGTAGTTTAGCCTCCTCAATCTGTCATTGCGTCAACTCATCGAGGACTCAGATATCGGGAGATTATTCGATTCTAGGCTCATTTTTTGACTGTGTCTGCTCCTGGGCTCTCTGGAGGGTGGCGATTTGTGCCAGGAGTCAATCGTTGTGATGCTTTAATGCCTCCTGCTCACGGGGGGGCATTCTCGCGATCGAGAGTAGCTTGCTCTCGGTCGTGATCTGATTGGATATGCTACCCCTTCATTTTCTTCTTCATGTCAGCAATTATCTGAAAGATCTAACCTTTGAATAACGGTGTCGGTTAAACGCTAGCGGCTACTCTCTGTGATGAGAAAGAGCCAATGTCCTCGGTAGCATCCCATTGATTGATGGTAGGTGGGGGACTATGTCCCCGACGGTGTTGTTGATTTTGCCCTTCGATTAGACACCATTGTGGGGTGACAGTCTGCTTCTCGGGGCCATTAGCACAGGGAGAGAGGCTTTGTTGAAAGGTTTCGGGTTAGATGGGATAGAGACCTCGAGTGTGGACTCAGATCTCAAGGAAAGCACTAGCATATGGTGGATAAAAAATAGCTTATCGAGAATCGAACCCACCACAAGCGATTTGAGGTGCTTCCCAGTGATATCTATCAAAACACAGACGGGAAAGAACACCATTCAGGTCAGGAGCTCTAGTGTGATGTCGGCTTAGACCCTCGGGCGTAAGAATCAGCAGTCGGAAGGTGAAAAGGATCGGCAAGGGGAAACTGTTGTTGTGAAGGGTGACTAGCACAGGGAGCTACTAGCGTGATGATGAACTGGAATAGGAAAACTTCCAGTGTAGTGGATGGACTAATACAGGGAACTGCTAGTGTGATGATGGACTGGAACAGAAAAATTTTCAGTATAGTAAATGGACTAATACAAGAAACTGCTAGCGTAATGGTTTATGTGTGTTTCCTGAGGATTAAAGAAGCGATCCCCTTCTCCTTGGAGAAGAAGGATCATATATACCTGACAAGAATGCTGGCGTAGGGGCGGATTTGGTGGACTGTTGCAACTGTACAATTTGTACATGGTGAATTTATTGTAATAGTTGTGACCTGGCGCTGGTTGGTTGAGATTGCAGGCCAGGAAATCTACCGCTGTCTATAACTGTCCGTGCTGAAGGGGACATTACACGTTATGAACGTGAGGAGGTTGGAGTTGCTTAATGGTAGGCGGAGATCTCGATGAACTGATATTTGGAGCTTCTGATTTGGATTTGGTGACCTTTGAAACGGGAAAGTCCTCGGGATGATAAAGACCTTGGAGTGATGGAATGCGGCTCCGGACTGAGAATGTCCTCGGGACGGAGGAGTATGATCTCGGGAAGGTTGGATGTGGCAGTTGATGACTTTGGAAAAGTTGTATGAGGCAGAGGCTCCGAAATGGACTCTATATGGATTTCTCGGAGAATCTCTTGATAAATTGGGCACGTGTCATTATCCTGATTTGGATTAAATTTCGACAAATACAACATGTGCAATTGACAGATGTCCGTGCTTGATTGCTTGGATACTCTTATAATATCTTAAAACTTAATATTTGCTGATTTATCAAATATGGAGAGACATATCTGATACTAGTAACTCATACAACTTCGAAACAATATATATTATTTAAATATTAAGTGTTGTTCGTCATTGTAGCACTACAAATTCATGTTACATATAAAATAAATTAACTCTTACATGTACGTATAATTTTACTATTGTCATATCCGCAATTTATTTGTGTTTTAGATATTCAGGAAATTATGCACTCGTGTCTCTTTGTATCCCCTATTGTACAAGTGTAGCATAAGTTTGCACGCCACCAAGTTTTTTTTTTTTAAACACACATACGTATCCCAGTTTTGATTATGGTTAATTTTTCTTTCCTTTTATCTTAGTCTATATAGATTTCAAGAGGTAGTTTCTTAAATGTTGTCTAAATATTGGCTTGCAAGATGATATCTAAGCCCCAACCAAAAAACTGCTCCATTTTTTCCATGTGTTTGCACCTGTCTAAAGATTGCTTAAAATCTGAGAGGTTAATTAATTAACTGGGAATTCTTTTTTTTTTTTTGGCTAATATTGGGATATCCTCAGGCAAAAAGTACTAGGGGGTTTTTTGGCCGGAAATTAATTTGAGCTCGGGCTGTTCATGACTGAGCTTGTAACCGGGTAGTGTGGGTTCTGTCACTGATGAAGGTGTTTTTGTAAGAATTTGTGTCGACCCCACCACAATGCCCGAAAAAATGGGTGACGGTGTAAGTGCCCTGTGATAATCATATCTTTTCTCTCTCCTTGTAACCAGATTTGAGGCTGGAGAACAAAACATTTATTTTTAACTTAAGGTGTCACTTTCAGTAATTAAACACCATGGCCAAGCAAAGGGAGAAAGTTAGCAAATGTTTCTCAAGTTTTGATGTGAACATGCATTTCTGCTGGCTAAACAAATCATTGTCTATGTGACAAACATAAGTCAAGGAGAGGAAAGGAATTAATTGGGTTGGCAAATATCAACATTATAGGATTTATTCACTAATTATTTTGTTTCTAAGTTTGGTGTTAATGTTTTTTGAAAACAAGGTCAGTGTCGTTGACCCTCTCCACTGAATGGGGGAGAAAATATCAACTTATGTAAGATATCTCTAAGGTTGTGTGCATTTCTTGAACTCGTTATTTCCTTAACACAAGTAAGATATCTAACGGAGTTTCTATTTTCATGTTACTGTTATTGTCGTTGTCGTTGTCGTTGTTATTATTATTAGTCATACTAGATTTTTCTTTTCACATGCAATGCACGCACGCATGTGTATATAGGTGATTTCGTTTCAGCCACCTACGTCAAACCATAATTAAGAAAAAAACTCACTCACAAAATTTAATTCGCTGCATCACCTCCTTTTTTAAAGAAAGGGCACGTCCCACGTGTCTAACGCAGAAGCGCTACTGAGGGTGACGCGCCAACATGTCGATCGCAGAAGTATTGTTGAGCACGCTTTAGAGTGGTGAAAAAGACTTAAATGCCCCCGCAGTATTAAGCTGAGGATTGTGACCATGATCACAAACCTCACAAAAATGTCATATTTCTGAGTTTTATTAGGACTGTGATCATAATCACAAACCTCACAAAATACACCTTGTTTTTTAGTTTTATTATGACTGTGACCATGATCCAGTCCTCATAAAATAAAAAAAAAAATTGTTTTTGAGTTTTATTAGGACTACGACTATGATCGCAGTCCTCACAAAAATAACCTGTTTTTGAATCTTACTCTCTCCCTGCTATGTCATCGATTCAATTCAATTTCCTCTTATTGGCTCAGAGGCCTACCACTCTAGTTTTGATGATAATTAACTCATGTAGTTATAGTTTACTAATAATCTTGTGTTTAAATAGTTTCAGTGATTGACCAAGACATTATTAGGTGTTTAGCTTCAACAAAGGAGTTTTGGAGCTAACACGTGTTGATTCAAGAGCTCGCGCGTCAAGATCGCACCTATCACTCGGTTAGAGTCAAGCTCGTTGGATCGCATTTAGATTGAGTCAGCTTGGAGACAAGAAGACCTCAGTTTGCTTAGTTTAAGATTGTGTTTAGATCTTGTGTAAAGGTAGATAGTATTGATATGCTCAAGTTCACACACACAAAAAAAAGTTTAAAGTTTATTGGTTTTGATTTTCGGTTTAACCGGTTTTTGGATTTCATGTCAAAGACATAAATATATATCTTATATGTATATTGAATTCTATCCATATACAATATGCTTCAAATTAGTTTCAATATCATGTTTTTGTATCCATATGAGTTTTAGAGAAAACGGTTTTCCATTTTAAAAATTCAAGTTTTGAAAAATAGGGATTTTGTGTTTAAGGCAAATTTCAATATCACAAAAATGGTTCATATAGTCTATAATATGTGTTGAATTTTAGTCACATATATTTATATTTCAAAAATCTTATAAGAACTTATTTTTGTGAAATTTATGTGATTTTATGGGATTTAATTGAAGTTAAAAAAAATAAGTTTTCAATACCCTTATCCCCAGCCAGATCAACCGGTCGACCGGAGCAGTCGACCCATGTGCACGAGGACGTGCACATGGGCAGCCAACTTGGCCGGTCGACCGCGCGATCGACCAACTGAAAACACCCCACTCTCGGGTGGGGGCCGGTCGACCGAGCGGTCGACCGGAGGTACAACGGTCATAAATATGACCATTGCGTCGGTCGACCGGCGGTCAACCGGTGGGGCATTTCTGCTCTTTTCAGACTGCCAACGGGCGGATTTTGGAGAGGCTATATATATGCCTCCTCTTGAGTTGTTTTGAACAAGTTTTTAGAGAGTAATTTTTCCCACCTTTAAAAATGTTTAACAGCAAGTTTTTAAAAGAGTTTTTGGGCTAAAAGATTTTATCTTTATTTGTTTTAAAGGGTTGGAAAAATCAAAGAAAAAGAGAGTCTTTGGGAATTGGTTTTGATCTTCATTTATATTTTTATCTAGAGTTTTTTCCAAGAGTTTTTCTTTGTGATTTTGATTTTCAAACTCTTTATTTTTCTCACACTTGAGCTATCATATCTATCCTATCTATAGGATCTTGTTTTGTGAGGAAAATTAGTTTGTGGTCTATAGTGATCACCTAGAGTTGTTTGTGATCTTTGTGATCACCAAGAGTTGTAATCTTTCTTTGTTTGAGTATCCCTCTTGTGTAGAGGTAATTGTGGAGGAGTTTGAGTTGGTTGTTATCCCTCTAAGTGTAGAGGTGATTGAGGTTGGAGTTTTGACTTTGTGCCTATCCTTCTAGTGAGAGGTGATTGTGTTGGCTTTGTGCATATCCTTCTAGTGAGAGGTGATTGTTGTTTGGCTTTGTGTCTATCCCTTTATTGAGAGGTTGATCTTGTGTGGCTTAGTGCCTTGCCTCTTGTGTAGAGGTTGTTGTTTGAGAGAGGAGTTATGAACTCCAAGTTTGTATTACCCAAATCCTAAATGGAGGTTCCCTGTGTGGGAAGTCCTGTGTGGACGTATAGTGAAAATCCTTCTGTGTGAAGGTGGGGATGTAGAGCAGTGGCTCGAACCTCGAAACATATCTTGGTGTTTGTGATTGATTCACTATCTCTAAACTCTCTCTTTTATACCTTGCATTGTTTCATATTGTTCATATCATACATATATGCTTGGTATTGATTGTGTGTGCCCATACTTGTGTTGAACCAAGAGAGCTTCAAATAGCACCTCAACTCTTATTTAGAGGAATCTAGAGGAGTTAGTGCAGAGCCCTTCACTGAAAATTCGGCTACACACTTTGGTTAAACTAAGTGTGTTGCATTTCGTTTTTAATTCCACATCATTTGTCATTAGATTAGCCATACACCTATTCACCCCCCTCTAGGTGTACCTTCAATTGGTATCAGAGCTTACGCTCCTGATATTAGGTTTAACCACCTAGAAGTGAGATTTTGGTTAGCTAATCTAATATTGCATTTGCACACATATAATTTATACACTAATGGATTTCTTCACCCCTCTTATGTTTGATGTATGGAAGTTTAAGATGAGTATGTACCTAAAAATCCTAGGAATGCGCGTACCTTACTACTACCAAGAAATCCTATTTTGATAATAATAAGCATATAGAAGCCAATGCACAAGCCCTAGAGGCACTTAGATGCACTCTTAATAAAGAACATTTATCTATTGTTTCTCATTGTGATTCCGCTTTTGCAGTGTGGAACATTTTGACCTCTCCCGCGCTACAAATGACAAAATATGTGGAGAAGGAATGTAGTGAAGATGAATCCGAACAAGCTTGCTACATGGTCCAAGTGAATGACTCCCTTGAGGTAAACTCGGATACTCAACTAGATGATAGTGCTAGTTCTTCTTGTAATGATTATATTGATGCTGATGCATTAAATGAAGAACTATCATTGTATTTGAAAAATTGCTTGAAAAATATGAAGTTTTAAAAAAGAAAAGTTTTAAATTAAAAGAAGAAAATAAAAATTTGTCTTCTAAACTTGATCTTGTTTTGCAAGAGAGGGATGAGATTTCAAATGAGAGGACTCATTGAAATACCAACTCGATCTTGTTTTAAATGAAATCAAAATTTTGAAACATAAAAATGATTGTTATGATGTTTTGAAGAATAATGCGATTTTGTCTTCAAAACTTGATATTGCTTTAAAAGAGAATGAATCTTTGAAAAATAAAATTGATTCTATTTCAAAAGAATTGGATTTGGTTTCTAAGAAAAATATTTTCTTGAAAAATGATTTATTTTCACATGTTTGCCATGCTACTATAACTTCATCATCAAGGTGGACCCCGAACAATCAACACTCTTCTTAAGTAAGGATATATCATGTTCAATTAAAGAAGAAGTGTGGCATGCAATAGGTGTTCTAGGTGAAGCATGGCAAACATGAGAAACAATATCATTTTTCAAAGATTTATTTTTATTTAAACAAATTTCTAACTCTTTTAAAATAAAATCAATTTCTCTTTTTAAAGAATCATTTTCTTTTAAAACAAAATCATTTTTTGAAGTTAGAACTTTATTTTTTTTCAAAACATCACAATCATTTTTATTCTTCAAAAAATTTATTTTCTTTTAGTGCAAGTTCAAGTTGAGATTTCAATGAATCCCTTTCATTAGAAATCTCCTCTTTCTCTTGCAAAACAATGTCAAGTCTAGAAATCAAATTTTTATTTTCATTGTTAAGGCCTAGACTTTTCTTTTTCAAAATGTTATATTTTTCAATTGATTTTCACACACAATAGATAGTTCTTCATTTAAAGCATGGGGATCAATATTCCCATCACATGAAGAACTAGCACTAAAACTATCTAGTTGAGATTTCAATTGTACCTCAAGGGAGTCATTCCCTTGGACCATGTAGCATTGTGAGTCGGATTCTCCACTAGACTCCTCCGGTTAATTTGGCATTTGAAGCTTGGAGGTAGATGTGGTTGTCAACATGTTCCACACTGCAAATGCGGAATCAAAGTTAGAAGCAAGCATAAGATATTCTTTAGAGAGCGTGCTTCTAATAGCCTCTAGGGCTTGTGCATTGGTCCCTATATGCTTGCTATCACTAAGGTTAGATTCCTTGGTAATGGCAAGGTGAACCTTATATCCTAGGACTTGTAGGTAAATGGACATCCAAGTCTTCCAAACAACAATGTTGGAAGGGTCAAACATAGGTGGGGTCATGAAGTCCATGGGTGCTAACTATATGTGTGCAAACAAATGAAATGTGCAAGCAAACAAATGTGCAAATGCAAATGGTAGATTAACAAACAAGGATCTCACTCCTAGGTCGTTAAATCTAAAGTATCAGGAGCGTAGGCTCTGATACCAATTGAAATCACCTAGAGGGGGGGTGAATAGGTGATATGGCTAATCTAGAAACTAAATGCGGAAGCTAAAAATTATTTTGCAACACACTTAATATAACCAACAAGTGTAGCCGAATTCCCCGTGAAGGGCTCTGGACTAACTCCTCTTGATTCCCCTAGATAAGGGTTGAGGTGTTATATGAAGCTTTTGTGGTTAAGTACAAATGAGGCACATACAAACAAGCCAAGCATATAAGGATGATAAGCAATATGAAATAATGCAAGGCACAACACAAGCAAATAGATATGAATGATATGAATGATTGATGCTATGCACAAATAAAAGAGAGAGTTAGAGAGACAATGGATCAAACGCAAATACAAAGATATGTTTCGAGGTTCGAGCTCCTAGCTCTACGTCCCCGCCTTCACCGAGAAGGATTTCTAATTCACTATCTTGTCCACCGAGGACTCCCACCGAGAGAACCTCCACCGAGGAGGATTTTTACAACAAGGGAGTACCGAACTCCTCTCTCAAACACCACCTCACAACCGAGGGGTAGGCCCGTAGCCAAATAATAACCAATCCACCTCACACTTGAGGGATACAAACCAACTCCAACTCCACCTCACCAAGAGAGAGTAAACCACAATCTCAACCTCTAGGAGCAACCCAATCAAAGCAAGGGTTTTTACAACAAGTGGTTACAAAGACCACAAACTCTCTTTTTTCACAAAAACAAAGATCCTAAATAGATAGGATAGGAGATATAGCTCAAGTGAAAAAACTAGGTGTTTGAAAAACAAAACTCAAAGAAATACTCTTGGGAAAACTCTTGAAGATAATAGAAATGAAGAACAAACACAAATCTCCCAAAATACTATTTTCTTTGATTTTTTTCAAAAACCTAAAACAAATAAGATTGATCTTTTTGGCACAAAAACTCTTTTGAAAACTTGTTTAAAACAATAGAGAAAGTCTGAAAATTTTGGTTCTAAAAATCCTAGTTAAAATCCCAAAGAAATGGGGTTTATATAGGCCAAACAGAAAACTAGCCGTTAGGCTGATCTGTCAGCCTGACAGGCCTGCGGTCGACCGGCCGGTCGACCGCCAACGATCTCAAATATGACCGTTGGAGCATCCCGGTCGACCGCCCGGTCGACCGCCCAGATACAGAGAGCAAAGCTCTCTGGTCTGGTCGACCGCCCAGTCGACCGTCCCATTGCCTGGTCAGACATGCACAGACCTGTGCACGTCAGTCGACCGAGCGGTCGACCGGCTCTGGCATACGGTCGACCGTCCCGGTCGACCGCCTGAACCTGGCAGCCAATTTTCTGGGTCAGAAAAACATGTTAAAAATATTTCTAATAAATCCAATAAAATCTTGTAAAAATCCCCAAAAATAGTTTTAACATTTTGCATTGATATAAAAACATGTGATAAAAATTTCAACTCAAATATCAAGCAATTTGAACTATTTTTGTGTCTTATCATTTTTTATTAAAAATCAAAACTTGTATTTTATCAAACTTGAATTTTTCAATAGGAAATCTGATTTTTCCTAAAACTCATGAATAGACATATCAAAATAAGTTTGTCTAAGAAGTTTAAGCAAGTATGTATATATAGAATACATCTACTATACATATAAACTATGTAAACTTGTTTTGATCTACTATTCATGAAAACCAATATCGGTTAAACTAAAAACCGAAAAACATAAACATGAAACGTGTGTGTTGTGCACTTGAGCATATCAATTATACTAAGCTTTACAAATGGATTTAAACACACTAAACACTAGGATACCTAAGTCTTCTTGACGATCTTCATCTTCAAGTTGACTCGGTCCAAAACACCGTGATCCAACGAGCAATGCTATGAATGATCTTGACGCTCGGGCTCTGGAATCACCATGTGAAGGCTTCAAAATTCATCTTGTTGAAGCAATCACCAACTAATATCTTGCTAAATGATCTGAAACTAAAATCACAAGATTATTAGTAAACATAACTACATGAGTTAATCATCATCAAAACTAGAGTGGAAGGCCTCTGGGCCAACAATAATGGAGTGTGGGTGTGGGTGGGTATGTGTATTGCCATAATAATAATGTTTATGGGGAGGGGATAGTCATATGCATGTACGATGAAAGAGAACAAAAATTTTAATTGTTTATATATAGAACCTTATAATAATTACATATACTAGTATTTCAACTTCCATCATACCCCCTTCATGTATCTATGGTATTTACACATGTATACTTACAATTATTAACAAA
The DNA here is from genome assembly GCA_038442645.1 of Agave tequilana. Classification (NCBI taxonomy): domain Eukaryota; kingdom Viridiplantae; phylum Streptophyta; class Magnoliopsida; order Asparagales; family Asparagaceae; genus Agave; species Agave tequilana. The sequence goes on from JAVJIF010011370.1 coordinate 47,132, forward strand.
CTAATTAAATCAAAGATTTATTATTGTTGTGTTGGCAAGATATGAAGAGGGGTGGGGATGATGTGGATGATTTCTTGAGTGCCTTGGAGAGAGGAGTGGCGTGTTGGCATGATATGCTGAGTTTGGGAAATTATGGTAATAAGAATAATATGGAAAATTGGACCCTAAAATAAAACACTTTTTTTCTTCTCCACAGTTTCAACCCTAACTTCTCCCCCGTTACGCCCGAAAGCTTTTCATCTTCCTCCATCTGCAGCAGCAGCAACTAGCTCTCCTTTCTCCCCTCTCTTTGATTAAAGATCCAAGATAAAACTTCTCTCCTTCTTTTCTTTATATCTTCTTCTCTCTCTCTCTCTCTCTCTTCCTCTCTCACACCCTTCTCTCCCTTTTTCCTTTATTTTTCCTTCCCAAACCACAACAGTAGCGGCAACAAGGGCTCGGTCTTACTGCTCCGGTGGGCAACGACCAGGCAGGGCCAGCGAGGTAGCTAGACTCGCGGCCTAGGCAGGTGCGGGCAAGGACAGGGAGAGGATGGGAAAGGTGGTGTTAAGCGGGGTGCTAGTTGGCTGCAATCCGGGCTCCATCAAGCGGGAGATCCTCAACAATGGGACTCAAATTTATTTTCTAGACCAGATTATAGTTGAAAGTAAAACATCAAACTTTTCCTTGAATTAGAGGGGGTTTTTTAACATCAATAGCTAACCCTAGGCATATGCATGAATAGAATTGCGATACAGGAAAGGACTCGGACAAAATCACTCACTGGAACACTCGTCGGAGACTTAGTAAGTAAACTAAAATTTCAATAAATTAAGTTTATGGTATTGCTAAGTTCCGAATGAATAGAGTATGAAACCGGTAAGGAACTGGGAGAAATTCGTAGGTAATTTCATTAAATATTCAAATAATCTAGTATCATGAAATTGGCATTAATTCCCTACGTGTGAATTAGAATAATTAGCCTATAGTAGAGTCCTTGAAGTAATCAAGTAATAATTTCTTCATGATTTGTAAATAGAATCAAAATTAAGTATTGTTTAAATTTCAAGTATTGCACTATATTGATAAATGTTAGGGAATACATGGTTATATGTATATTTAAATTTCAAGTATTGTACTATATTGATAAACTTTAGGGAATACATAGAAATATTGTATATATTCTAATTTCAACCTAATTAGACATGATGAGTAAGACTTTGGCCATAATCTATTAACAAGAAGAAAAGAAAAATAAAACTCTATATGATTGGATTATGTTAAATTCTTGATGTGGTAATGATTCTATGTAACGTGGATTTTGCATATCATAGAGGTTGATTCATGTGTATATATATAACCGATTTGAAACTATTTTTCTCATTTCCATACAATACAAATATTATGTGCACATATGTATAATATTTGTGTGATATGCGCTATGTTTGTTATTCGAGAGTGGAAGCCAGGCGGGAGCCGGTAGGAGGGGAAGATGGGATGTGTGTGTATGCGTGCGTGCGTGCGTGTGTGCGCGCATACTATATAATTGAGGAAGGAGACGGGCGGGAGCCGATATGAGGGGGAATACAGTGACGTGCGTGTGCGCGCGCGCGCATACTACATAAAGGAGGAAGGGATGGCGAGAGCCGGTAGGAGGGAGAAGACGGAGAATCTTATTTTGCTTTATGAATTATATATGAATGTATTAAGTACAAATATTATTTGATCGATATGGATGATTATTAAGCAACTCAAGTGCATGTGATATCAAAACCAAGGAAGTTTAGCCACTTATCGACGTAATAGAAAATATGTAACTTTAATGATAGGAAAAGAGTATACATTGAACTAAAACTTGTAATTATATACATAAACATAATTAAGAAATAACTAAAGAAGTACTCATGGTAGCTGAGACATCTAACTAAATGTTTTAGAAAACTCTAAGATGAGCAAGGGGAGAGGGTTTCATAGCTAGATTGAAATCTCATTTTTTTCCCTTTCTTTTATATACGAGTTGTTTAACACCACTCTTAGAGGTAGTTAAAGATAGAGTCTTAAATTCAATACCTTAAATTAGTTTACTAACCGAGCTGTCAAGCTCACTCTGTTTAATTGTATATATTTTCAGGTTTGGACAAAAGTAAGGGACCGGCCTCAATGCTGGAGAGCTCAGTGTTAGGGGTGAATGGAATCTTGTGATTTGCTTACACAAATCTACTTGATCCATATTTTTATTACTTTAAAAACTCTACTTATCATGTGTATAAGTATGAAACTTGTTAAATGTAACTTGTAGTTGGTGATATTTTTGGAGACATGGATATTTTGTGTATGTAATCTTTTGGGTAAAGACTAGTCGTTTTACTCTGACAAATAAGAGAATAGAACTTGACTCTATTGGTATCGTGATACATTGAATTATATTTGGATGGAAGTAAAGGTTGTAAAATGATATAATGATGTTGGGATTTATGTGGAATATATATAAGTAGGTCGTTTGGGCCGAAATCACTATATGGTTTATAAGTAGGTGGTTGTGAGCCGAAATTTTCATGGTTGTATTATGCCAGACTCATATTTTATGGGAGGTGCTTCCAAAAATTTTGAGAAAACAAGAAAATTATGATTAAATTGGGAATTATTAGACAAATATTAGAATTAGAATTTGGGACCATTAAAGCTATGGAGCTACAGCTTAGCCTCTTCAATCCGTCTTTGCGTCAACTCGTCGAGGACTCAGATGTCGGGAGATTATTCGATTCCAGGCTCATTTTTTGACTGTCTGCTCCTAGGCTCTCTGGAAGGTGGCGGATTTGTGCCAAGAGTCAATTATTGTGATGCTTTAATGCCTCCTGCTCACAGGGGGCATTCTCGCGATTGAGAGTAGCTTGCTCTCGGTCATGATCTGATTGCATATGCTACCCCTTCATTTGTTTCTTCATGTCGGCAATTATCTGAAAGATATAACCTTTGAATAACGGTGTCGATTAAATGCTAACGGCTACTCTCGGAGGTGAGAAAGAGACAGTGTCCTCGGTAGCATCCCATTGATCGATGGTAGGTGGGGGACTATGTCCCTGACGGTGTTGTTGATTTGCCCTTCGATTAGACACCATTGTGGGTGATAGTTTGCTTCTCGGGGCCATTAGCACGGGGAGAGAGGCTTTGTGTGAAAGCTTTTGGGTTAGATGGGATGGAGACCTCGAGTATGGACTGAGATCTCAAGGAAAGCACTAGCATATGGTGGATAAAAATCGGCTTATCGAGAATCAAACCCACCACAAGCGATTTGAGGTGCTCCCCGGTGATATCTATCAAAACATAGACGGGAAAGAACACAATTCAGGTCAGGAGCTCCGATGTGATGTCGGCTTAGACCCTCGGGCGTGAGAATCAGTAGTCGGAAGGTGAAAGGGATCGGCAAGGGAAACTGTTGTTGTGAAGGGTGACTAGCACAAGGAGCGACTAGCATGATGATGAACTGAAACAGGAAAACTTCCAGTGTAGTGGATGGACTAGTACAGGGAACTGTTAGTGTGATGATGGACTAGAACAGAAAATTTTTTAGTGTAGTAAATGGACTAATACAAGAAACTGCTAGTGTAATGGTGTATGTGTGTTTCCTGAGGATTAAAGAGGCGATCCCCTTCACCTTGGAGAAGAAGGATCATATATACCTGACAAGGATGCTGGCATGGAGGCGGATTTGGTGGGCTGTTGCAAATAATTGTCCGCGTTGAAGGGTGAAGGACTTGGGTACCATCCCAAAAGACTAGCCTTCTAGGTGGAGTTGCCCAAATCTTCTTATATACCCAAGACCTACCCCAAAAGACTAGCCTTCTAGGTGGAGTTACCCAAATCCTTCTTATATACCCAAGACCATCCCCACGTCTAGCCGATGTGGGACTATTTGTTCGATCTAAATCCCAATAATCCCCCCTCGAATAAAGAGTCTCCCTGCAAGCTCAACTATCTTCACACTGGAAGGAAGATCAAATGCTTCATCGAGATCCAACTCTTCACTGCGCTGCGTGGGAGCCGCACGCCTTATGTGAAGTACAAACTGCAGTCGGTCACTCCTCTACACCCGCCCATTGTAAAGGAGCACCACTACTAAATTTCTCGAGAGCCCAACATTAGCTTCACAGGGCCTATTGCGCCTTTTTGCGCCAATGGGGTGGGCAGGCCCATTGCGTCTTTTGCGTCATTGGAGGATCTACATCGTCGAACATCACCTACACACACGATTAAGTTCGGGGGCATGGCTCTGATACCACTTGAAGGACTTGGGGCACCATCCCAAAAGACTAGCCTTCTAGGTGGAGTTACCCAAATCCTTATATACCCAAGACCATCCCCACGTCTAGCCGATGTGGGACTATTTGTTCGACCTAAATCCCAACAAAGGGGACATTACATGTTATGAATGTGGGGAGATTGGAGTTGCGTAATGGTAGGCGGAGATCTCGATGAGCTGATATTTAGAGCTTCTGATTTGGATTTGGTGACCTTTGAAACGGGAAAGACCTCGGGATGATAAAGACCTTGGAGTGATGGAGTGCGGCTCCGGACTGAGAATGTCCTCGAGATGGAGGGTAGCTTAGGATGGAAGGATCTTCAGGACGGAGGAGTGTGACCTTGGGAAGGTTGGATGTGGCGGATGATGACTTTGGAAAAGTTGGATGTGGCGGAGGCTCCGAGATGAACTCTATATAGATTTCTCAGAGAATCTCTTGATAGATTGGGCATGTGTCATTATCCTGATTTGGATTAAATTTTGACAAATACAACATGTGCAATCGACATATATCCGTGCTTGATTGCTTGGATACTCTTATAATATCTTAAAACTTAATATTTGCTGATTTATCAAATATGGAGAGACATATCTGATACTAGTAACTCATACAACTTCGAAACATTATATATTATTTAAATATTAAGTGTTGTTCGTCATTGTAGCACTACAAATTCATGTTACATATAAAATAAATTAACTCTTACATGTACGTATAATTTTACTATTGTCATATACGCAATGTATTTGTGTTTAAGATATTCAGGAAATTATGTACTCGTCTCTCTTTGTAACCCCTATTGTACAAGTGTAGCATAAGTTTGCACGTAACCAAGTTTTTTTTTTTTTTTTAACACACACACGTATCCCAGTTTGATTATGGTTAATTTTTCTTTCCTTTTATCTTAGTCTATATCAAGGGCGGCTCAACCTCTAGACGAATGAGGCAGTCGCCTAGGGCCCCCAAATATAATGGGGCCTCCAAAATTATAGAGTAAATTTGTATTTAACTAAAATAAGAAATATAAAATATAGAAAATGTTTTTTGTTCGTTCAACTGGGCGTGCCGGAGTGGTTATCGAACATGACTAGAAATTGTGTGGGCTTTACCTGCGTGAGTTCGAATCCTGTCAGCATGAGTCTCTTTCACTTTCCCAAGCTAATATCCTTCACTTCCTATAACTATTTAATTATAATTAAAGAGGAGTCTCTTCCACTTCCTCAGCTATCTTTTCCACCCTCCCTAACTATTTAATTATAATTAGAGAAATTTTCAAAATTAAAACTCTCTCTCTTTGTGCAGCCTTACTCTTCACCGCCTCCGTCGCTCAGGTCTTAGACTGACGACAGGGCCTGCAACTGCTCTATAGAAAAAATACGTTAGCAAAACTTGATACAAAATCTTGATTAAAAATTTTGCATCTCAAAAAACTAGAAGGATTGTTTTTCAATAAAATATTGATTAAATAAAATATTAGTTAATATTAATTACTTTTTTTAAGTATATTTTAAAAGGGCCCACTTCAAATTTTCGCCTAAGGTCTCCCTAAAACTTGAGCCGCCCTTGGTCTATATAGATTTCAAGAGGTAGTTTCTTAAATATTGTCTAAATATTGGCTTGCAAGATGATATCTAAGCCCCAACCAAAAAACAGCTCCATTTTTTCCATGTGTTTGCACCTGTCTAAAGATTGCTTAAAATCTGAGAGGTTAATTAATTAACAAGGAATTGTTTTTTTGGCTAATATTGGGATATCCTCAGGCAAAAAGTACAAGGGGGTTTTTTGGCCGGAAATTAATTTGAGCTCGGGCTGTTCATGACTGAGCTTGTAACCGGGTAGTGTGGGTTCTGCCACTGATGAAGGTGTTTTTGTAAGAATTTGTGTCGACCCCACCACAATGCCCGAAAAAAATGGGTGACGGTGTAAGTGCCCTGTGATAATCATATCTTTTCTCTCTCCTTGTAACCAGATTTGAGGCTGGAGAACAAAACATTTATTTTTAACTTAAGGTGTCACTTTCAGTAATTAAACACCATGGCCAAGCAAAGGGAGAAAGTTAGCAAATGTTTCTCAAGTTTTGATGTGAACATGCATTTCTGCTGGCTAAACAAATCATTGTCTATGTGACAAACATAAGTCAAGGAGAGGAAAGGAATTAATTGGGTTGGCAAATATCAACATTATAGGATTTATTAACCAATTATTTTGTTTCTAAGTTTGGTGTTAATGTTTTTTGAAAACAAGGTCAGTGTCGTTGACCCTCTCCACTGAATGGGGGGAGAAAATATCAACTTATGTAAGATATCTCTAAGGTTGTGTGCATTTCTTGAACTCGTTATTTCCTTAACACAAGTAAGATATCTAACGGAGTTTCTATTTTCATGTTACTGTTATTGTCGTTGTCGTTGTCGTTGTTATTATTATTAATCATACTAGAGTTTTCTTTTCACATGCAATGCACGCATATGTGTATATAGGGGATTTCGTTTCAGCCACCTATGTCAAATCATAATTAAGAAAAAACTCACTCACAAAATTTAATTCGTTTCATCCACCTCCCTTTTTAAAGAAAGGGCGCGACCCACGTGTCCAACGCAGAAGTGCTACTGAGGGTGACGCGCTAACGTGTCGAGCGCAGAAGTATTGTTGAGCACGCTTTAGAGTGGTGAAAAAGACTTAAATGCCCCCCGTAATATTAAGCTAGGGGGGGCAATTCAGACCCGACCCGCCAGACCCGACCCGACCCGACCCAGAGTAAGTGGGTATGGGTTTGAGCTATACGGGTTTGGGTCGTAATCGGGTCGACCCACCAGACCCGATTAATAAATGGGTCGGGTCGACCCAAACCCACCAAACCCGCTAAGACCCGCTAAGACCCATTTACCTTTTTATATTTTTGATCCAGAGATTTTTTTTTGGGAATCATTTATCATTTCCGCTCAGGGACTTCATAATTTAGCTCTCCATCCTTTCTTCATCAAAATCCAATACACCATACACATTGCACAATCTTCTATGAAAAACCTAAAGCCCCTTAATTTTAACTACATTCTCATAAATAAACAAAATTATATTGCATAAACAATCCCTGAGTTTGTCTCAATCCCACTAATACTTTCACCTTTGTTTCAGAGAATAAGAAGCATTGCATTTGATATACATGATTTTATGATTTTTAACTTATTGAAACCAACATTATGCCACTGTCATCTACTTATAGAATGCAAGAACAAGGTTCCTACAAAACATTTACCGCTAACGGGTCGACCCGACCCGGCCGACCCATTTAGTTAAATGGGTCAAATGGGTCGGGTCGGGTCGACCCACATAATACTGGGTCGGGTTTGGGTTTGGATTTTTGACCCATATAAATAAATGGGTCGGGTCGACCCGACCCGATTATGGGTCGACCCATTTAAGACCCGACCCAATTAGACCCAACCCGACCCAATTGCCACCCCTATATTAAGCTGAGGATTGCGATCATGATCACAAACCCCACAAAAATGTATTTCTGAGTCTTTATTAGGATTGTGATCGTAATCACAAACCTCACAAAAAATACCTTAATTTTGAGTTCTATTAGGACTGTGACCATGATTCAATCCTCATAAAGAAATATCTTGTTTTTGAGTTTTATTAGGACTACGATTATGATCGCAGTCCTCACAAAAATTACCTGTTTTTGAATCTTACCCTCCCCCTGCTATGTGATTGATTCGATTCAATTCCCTCTATCATCTTGAGATCGAATTCGAATAATCCATAGTGCTGAAGCCGCTTGCGGCAAGACTCACCTACAATGCAAAGCACACTTGCTTCAGAGCAAGCGGTGAAGAACAATGCCTGGATCTGAGAAAAAAGTAAAAAAGAAAATAAAATTATATGGGAAGAAGCATCTGATCTGTCTAATTATTTTTTGCTGGCATGGATGAGCCTGAGACCAACAAATTATGAAGCTGAGTTTTTTTTCCAATTATGTTAAGAAATAGGTTGCTGTAGCTATTTTTCTATATATATATATATATATATATATATATATATATATATATATATATATATATATATATATATATATATATATATATACATATATATATATATATATATCACCCGCCAGTTGAGAGAACTCTCTCAGCTGGCGCTTCAACATGGTCGCAATGGCGCTTCACATGGTCGCATTCCTAAAAAATCATATATTCTCAGTGTAATTAGAACTGCGACACTCACAAAAAGACTGCGACCATGGTCGCTGTTCTCTCAAAAAACTTCAATCATGACAGCAGTCCTCACAAAAAAACTGCGACCTGGTCGCAGTCCTCACAAAAATCTGCGACATGGTAGCGCTGAGCCAAGATTTGTTTGGCAGCTGAGGTGTATATATATATATATATATATATATATATATATATATATATATATATATATATATATATATATATATATATATATATATATATATATATACTACTATTTTGGTGTAGAGAAATTTAGGTGAGAAAATATTTAGATAGGGAGATTATGCGTAAATATTTATATATTTTTGAAAATTGTTAAAAATATGATATTACAAAAATCCATTAATGAGTCAATGAGCTTTTAAGTTGGAATTTGTAAATGAGGTATAGTATAACTACGAGCTATTATGCTAAGAGAAAGTTGGCTACAGTCACCTATTTCTTTATATAAATAGAAAAATAACTCAGCTTTATAATTTGTTTGGCCTCATCTCATCTACGTCAGCAAAAGCAACATATAGATCGGATCTTTTTTCTTATATAATTTTGTTTCTCTCATTACCCTTTTCTTATATCCAAGTTGGTCTTCATCGCTTGGCCTAGATTGGAGCATTCGTCCAAGACCCCTACGCAAAGTCATTCATGGATCGATCTGCGTAGTCTGGTCGCAATGGGGGTTGGAAGGGGACGGGAAGCCCCTCTCGGGGCTCGGTGGTGCAGACCCTAAAACAAAATTTGTTTTCGAAGATAAATTGGAGCAGTATGGATTGAAGCATCATGGATCATTCGATCTCGATCTCAATAAGATAGAGGGGATCGAATCAAATCGGTCGCATAGCAGAAAGGGAGTCAGATCCATGGAGGCACCTGGATTGTATATTCATGGGTTGTGATCTTATTTTTGAACAGAGTACTGCAACTGAGAATAGGATTTTTTGTGAGGACTGCTATCATGACTTTTGTGAGGACTGCAATCATGACCGCAATCCTAATAAAGAGTAAAAAAACAGTATATCTTTTGTGAGGAATGCGATCATGATTGCAATCCTAATAAAAATTAAAAAAATAAGGCATTTTGGTGAGGACTGCAATCACAGTCGCTGTCCTAATAAAAAGTACTACAATCATAATCGCAGTTCTAATAAAGACTTAAAAATAAGTTTTGTGAGGATTGCGATCATGATAACAGTCATAATAAAGAGAACTGCGATCATGGTCACAGTCTTATAAAGACTCGAGACAAGGTATTTTTGTGAGGGCTGCTATCATGGTCCAGTTCTAATAAAGAGGACTGCGATGTTGTCCTATAAAGACTCATAAACATGATATTTTTATGAGGACTGAAATCATGGTCGCATTCCTAATAAAAACTCAAAAATAAGGTATTTTTTGTGAGAACTGTGATCATAGTGGCAGTCCTCTATATACCAGCAGTTTGCATTTTTGAAGTGGTCCGCATTTTTGAAGCGATCATTGCGGGGGCATTTAAGCACTTCAGCGCTGAGGAGAGCTTCAGCGCTTGACACGTGGGCACGCCTCGTTGCTTTAAAAAAGAGGTGGCTGAAGAGAATAAAATTAGATGGTGAGTTTTTTTTCTAATTACGGTTTGACATCGGTGGCTGAAATGATATCCCTCTTATTATAGTAATAATTAATGAAATATAAAAAATAAAATTAAAATTAAAATATCAAAATATTTCTTTATTTATTTTCTTATTTATACGAAGAAAGTGGGAATACAATAATCTAAGATTTACTTATTTATTTATTTATTTTTATAAGCGAGAACTACAAGTTATTAACATTACATAAAAAGAGTTCAATGAAGTATTCAAAATCAAGAAAATAAAGTCTCACAGATAATCTGGCCATTAAAAAAAACAAAAAGATAAAGTTCAATTCAATAACAATCCAATGGGTAATAAAAAAAGAGAGAAATTCAATACATCGTCTTGTTGTGCCCTCCGGAGGAATACCAACACGCCAAACACCAAGATTAGTGTTCTAAAAGCGTTGAGTCAATCATGATGCAATATAGCACGAACACAAGCATAAAAAGAGAAATCAAGAACAAATGATTTTAACGAGCTTCAATAACTTGCCTATGTCTTTAGGGCAGAAGGGAGAAGATTTGATTCAAACAACTGAGTTACAAGAGTTATAAATTGATCCGAAGATCCAAATCGAGAATCTACGTAATTTGCCGTAGAATTCAAACAAACTAACTCCAGAACTCTCCAATATAATTCACCAATTTAGGTTACAAATAAGGATACAACACCCCTCTATACATATGCAGAGAACCCATGAAGAAAAGAAAATCAAAAACTCTGAAATCGGATCAGAAATAAAGTCAGAAGCCAATTCGGTATGCCTAGAATACGCTAGCTATCGACGACCAGTGAGGCCTGTCGACAGATTGAGCTAACACAACTCTCTCTTGGTGCGCCTATCGACAGTCTGAGTACGCATGTCGACAGACTGACAAGCGCATGTCGACAGCTACATGTCAGCTGTCGACAGACTGACAAACACTTCTTTCTGTTGGCATATTCCTGAATATGTTGTCGATCGCCATCCTGCGCCTATTGACAGCAGCTCCTCTTCTCCTTTTCACTATGCACCTCGTGCATTTCGAACTCCAAATTTCTCTACTTTAGTCATTTGAGTTTTAAAACTTCAATTTTCATCTTCTCCTCCATAATTCTCCACCTCGGTGAAGAATTTTCAAATCTGAGCGAACATCATGACTTGCCAACTCAGCTCAGCAACTGGCTGTGCCATTATAGTTGCCTATGTACCCCTTGCCAAAGATATCGAGCCACATGTAATTCATCCTAATGAGCTCCGAAAAGCTCAACCATCAACTGATACTAAATCTACTGAAGCCGATTCTGCAGCAATGAACCCAACCGGCTGAGTCATATGAACCTCTTCATCTCGATTACCATGGAGAACATTGATCTTCAACCTAAACTTGTCTAACTCACCAATTTGATATTCACGCTTCTTCACCCCTCCCCCCCCCCCACTTTTGTGGATTCATCTTGATTTCTATACCTGCAAACAATTCAACATCTTCTCCAGCCTGTTCAGCATCCAAACCGGTTACATGATCTCCACCGGTGTCACATCCGGTGAGATCTTAACTGACACTGAGCCAACTGGAGATGGTGGAGTAGCATCAACCTCCACCCGTTACGATATATTTTTGGTCTTCATCCTCTCCACCTGCCGAGAGACTGATAAAGCCTCATCAAATGTGACATATCTGTTCAACACGATCTTCTTATTTTCGGAGTCCCATAGTTTATAGCCTTTTAAATTTTTTTGACTCTCAAAAACACAAACTTCTTTGCTTGAGGAACTTCTTTGCTTGAGGATTCAACTTGTCATGTTTGACACTAAAGTAAGTCGGACATTTAAATACCTATAGCAAACTATAGTCTTGAGCAGCTACGTCTAAACAAATATCCAACTGAGTTTTACCTCTATCGTAGTCGACGACAATCTATTCATGAGATGGTTAACATATTTTAAAGCCTCAACCCAAAATGATTTGTCTCATTATGCATTAGACAACAAACACAAACCTTATTCAGTAAATAATTGTTCATCTCTTTAGCCACCTCATGTTTTCCAGCTGTGAAGTGAATATCAATATCATTGTTCTGGTCAAATCATAGGAATCGATCCTTGTACTCTCCAATATGATTAATTTGGAGCACCTTGATCTTCTTACCAGTCTATTTCTCCATCAACTTTTTCCACTTCAAGAACAAATCTAAGATTTCAAACTGTTATCTCATAGGGTATACCCAATAATGCTTAGATAAATCAACAACAAAAGAGATAAAGTATCAATGACCTCCAAGTGGTACAGTCTTGACAGGACCCCAAACATCAATGTGGACACAACCAAGAAGACCTCCAATGTGGTGAATTGTGGTGCCAAATTTCACCTATGTTTCTTGTCCAGAATATGACCACCGAATTCCAATTTGCAAGTAGTTACACCTTCCAATTGTCCTTGCTTCACCAAAGCATGCAAAGAATTCATACTAATCTATCTGAGCCTCATTTTTCATAAGTTGGTAGAGTCATGTTTTAAATGTTCTGAAGCTGCCAAATTTTCAATAACTGCACTACCATTCAAGTAGTATAAGGTGTTGTGTCGAATGCCCTTCAGAAGCACCAACAACCCATTAAACATCTTGAGAACGCATTCTCCAAGTGTTTGTCTCAGGCACTGCGTCTCCAAAGCTCTAACAAAAATTAAATTCTCATTCAACTGAGGTACATACTTAACATCCTTTAACTCTCTTACCATCCTATCAGACAACTTGATGCTAACTGTACTTATCACTTCAATATGGCATGTGTGACCGTCCTCAAATAACACCAAGCCTCCATCTAGTTTTTCAAAATTAGCAAACCACTCTCATTTGGGACAAACGTGATAAGTAGTGCTCGTATCCAAAATCCACTCAGATTTCTCTGAATAGCAAATAGTAGGGGTGACAGAAAGTGAAAATACAGATGAGCCAGATCAACATCTTCCATTTTGACAATGGCATATGACTTTGACCCTTTCTTCTTTGTCTTGAGTTCTAGACAATCAATCTTTCATTGTCCTTCTACTTTCTAGAAAGCACACTGATTTTTCTTCAAAAATATTTCACGATCATTAGTTTTGGATTTTCCAAAATCTCTCTTGCCCTTCTTATGATTGGAACCAACTCCTCTTGCAGTCAACGTCTCTGCTGATGTGCCACTGAAAGAAGACTCCTTGTCCTTCCTCTTCACCTCGTGATTCACAAGAGCGGTCGACACATCACTATAGCTAAGTGATTGCATACCATTGACTAGGATTAGAATGAAGGTCTCATACTTTTCATTCGGAAGAGAGCTCAATTGAATTAATGCCTTATTCTCTTCCTTAATTATTTCATCCACATTAGTTAAGTCTATAAGAAATTTTGGGTAGTTGTTCGTGTATTCACCAATGAAGATTCATTTTTTCAACTGGAAGCGGTAAAGCATCCTCTTCAAATGCAATTGATTCTCGATGCTCTTCGTCAAATACTTACTTTCAAGGATCTCCCAAATCTTTCTTGCGAAAGTCTCATTCGTCACATGATACTTGTTGTCTTGTGTCAAATAAGACCTAATGATGCAACACGCCATCCGATTCATCTTGTTCCAATCTTTCTCTGAAGTCTTTGCTGGTTTCTCTTGCAAAAACAGTGTATCTTTCAAATTTTGCGCGTTCAGTGCATTTATCACCTCGCATCTCTACGTAACTAAGTTGTTTGTGTCATAAAGCTTCACCACATCGATCTTCGATTAGTGGGTATTCACGGTCTTCACTGAATTTCATCCACATTAGTTAAGTCTATAAGAAATTTTGGGTAGTTGTTCATGTATTCACCAATGGAGATTCATTTCTTCAACCGGAAGCGGTAAAGCATCCTCTTCAAATGCAATTGATTCTCGATGCTCTTCGTCAAAACTTACTTTCAAGGATCTCCCAAATCTTTCTTGCGAAAGTCTCATTCGTCACATGATACTTGTTGTCTTGTGTCAAATAAGACCTAATGATGCAACACGCCATCCGATTCATCTTGTTCCAATCTTTCTCTGAAGTCTTTGCTGGTTTCTCTTACAAAAACAGTGTATCTTTCAAATTTTGCGCATTCAGTGCATTTATCACCTCGCATCTCTATGTAACTAAGTTGTTTGTGTCATAAAGCTTAACCACATCGATCTTCGATTAGTGGGTATTCACGGTCTTCACTGTGAATGAATAACCTCGGTCATAGCTTCTCTAGAAAATGCCAATAACAATACGAAAAACCAACAAAAATAGATCCAAATAGAAAAGATCAAAACTTTACCTCAAAGTGAAACCCTAGACGAGTTTTTGAACGATCTACTCTACCCAAACCGATCCCGGATTGTTCATCAAAAGTGCATATTTTTAGTCATATTTTCATATTTATTTTTTACAGAATATTACTATTTAATTATTTCATTGTTTAGTAATGTGCAGGGCTCTATAATTAAAAAGAGAAAAGAAAAGAGCCCAAAAAGAAGCCCATCGAGCCCAGATAATTCAGAGATAATCCTATCCTAATTCAGAGATAAAAAGACAATAAATTTAAATCAAGTTGCTTGAGCTCCAAGCCAAAGATAAAGGAAGAGAATTCTAGCTTAAATTTGGATTTATAGATAACTAGTTTCCTAAGTTATCTAAGAAACAAGATTATTTTAAATTTCGTAAATCAAATGAAGATTCTGAGGATATATCTCCACATGGACGAACGAGATGAAGCCAGGCCCAAAATGCACGTCCTGACTCCACATTGTCGCGTCTCCTCCGGAAAAACCGCGGAATATGGCTTTCTAGAGACGCATGCGTGGTGGTTGGGTGGGTGTGTTCTACAGAGATTCTACCACTAGAATCTCCCATAAATAGAGAGGCAGAGCAACAAATAGTGGCATCTCAGAAAATCAAGTTTAGGATTTTCTTCAGATCTTTTTCTTTCTGAATTTTTATTGTATTTTTGAAGTGGTAAACTTCAGACGCAGAACTGACCAGTGCAGAAATTTTAAAATTCTGTCAAGGCTATAGCATAAAAACTGAAGGACAGACGCGGTTGAAGTTGTAAACTTTAAACGCGCACAGATCTGAACGCGGTCTTGTTTTAGACCCGTGTCCAAAATACGAGACACAAGGTAGACCAGACGCAGAAGTCGCCACATCCGCGTTTGAGAAACAGGAGTTGCTACATCCAGGTCCAGAGGCCCCGAAAGAATTAAAATTCTTTAAGTCAAGAACCTCAAACGACTTTGTGTACAAAGCTCGCGTCTCAAGATCCAAGTACAGAGTTAATCACACTTGCATTCAAAGGATTTTGAGTTAAAATCTAAGGTCAATCGACTCGTGCTTCATCAAGAATTCTAAAAGACGCGACTTCCGAATAACGGGCGCATCAGTCAAACTTCAAGAGAAGATCAAGAGATCGAATCTCTTTGAGGTGCAAGAAAACAGAAACTCAGCGGGACTGAGTATTTCATGGCGACAAGCAGTTCCTACCCGCGGAAGAACCCTCTAGAGGTTGAACTTTATGCATTAAGAAATAACTGTAAAAGATACTTAAAGCGACGCTTTTTGATCTTGAAATCACTTGACAGCGATAATCTTTGGAGAAGATTAAAGGAAAGTATGAAAACTTTGAGTTCAGAAAGTATTGAAGTTTCGAGTTCTTGCTATTCATTGGAACACATCCCCTTGAAGGGAAGATAGACAAATCAAGACGAAAACCTTCAGAACGCATGCTCGCAAAGGAAAACAGTCCAGATTATCGACTGTTAAGGGGGTGAGGCCTATTTATAGGCAAGTCATAAGGCCTGTAATTAATGACATAAAAATCAAAGCCATCAGCCTTAATTCCCGCACGAACATCAAGTCCAATAAGGAGCTGACGCGTGGATTGTCGCTTCAGGAAACATCGAAGGACACAAGTCCCCAATCGTCAAAGCCGACTTGGTATTTAAAGATCTAACAAGATCTTTAAGACGGGCTGCATATGACGCTTAGGAGGTTGTGTCAGGCGCAGACTCAAAGGTCGCGTCCTGAAACCCACGTCCTTTCATAAACCCGAAGACTGCGTTCCTTTAATTCCTACTGAAGGGGCACAACCGCGTCTTCTGAAGTGGTCTAAAGTCATATCTCCTCAACAAGCTGGGTCCACCGAATTGCGTCTTGAGTTCACACCAATTCATAAGACTTAAAAGCTGCGTCCTGAAGTCCGCGCCCTCATCAACCAGCTGAGGATCGCGCGCCATTCTTGAGGGGCCCAAAACCGCGCCGCTACTGCAAGATGAAAGCCACATCTCCATCATAAATTCAACACAGCCTGAGTTTGCGCCCTATCAAGGGACCAGAGCCGCGTCTCTATTAAACTAATGTCGCGTCCGCGTCAACTAGCTGAGATCCGTGCAACAGTCTTGAGGATCCCAATACCGCGTCTCCACTACATCCTGAATTCTGCATCCTGACAGAATCAAGGGCCGCGTCCATGGATCCGCGTCCTTCCATAAGTATGAAGGCTGCGTTCCTTTTACTGAAGAACACAATTCGCGTTTCAGAATAACGCCTTTTTGTCTTTGAGCCAGAGCCGCGTCCTTATCAAAAAGAAAATTTCGCGCGTCTTCCTTGGTGAGCCTGAACGGCGTCTCCGTTAGCGAGTCAGAGTCGCGTTTTCCAGAATCGCGTCTCCGCTACAAATGAGAGCCGCATCTCACTCAAGAACTCAGTTCAGCCTGAGTTTATTATTCATGGTCGACTAAAGATTGCGTTTTCACAAACAGTCAAGGATTACGGTTATGAAAATTGAGCTCATCTACAGCCAGCAAAGAATTTGAAAGGATAAAGATGAAACAAAACTTTTAAGACTTTTATTATTTGATTCAAAAATGATAAAAGTAATACAGACACTCTTATTTGACAAATGGAATGTTACAAAAAAAAGGGAGGAACAATGCAAAAAGGAGAAGGCTAGTAATCCTGCTTCACCAAAGAACGGATTTGTTCTCGGAGGTGATATATCTCGTGCTAACGTGTCTTTTCTGCCTCCACTAGAGCTTGGACCCACAGCTCCTCCTCAGACAAAATCTCTTCGTAGCCAGTTGCGCCTGAAGAGACTCCAATCTGGAGGAATGAACAGAGAGGTTTTCTTGAACCTGTCCTGATAGTTTCCAGCTCCTCTAGCCTTTTTCTAGCAGAAATAAGTTTCTGCTAATTGGTCTCGATCAAGGCTTGCGCCCTAGTAATGGTAATTCGAGCAGTGGTGATAACTTGCTCTGCACTCTGTAACGATTTCAGATTCCTTGGAATCACCAATCAGTCTTTGGTGGTCAGCTTGGAAATGCTGAAGAAGGCGAGCCTCTTCAGCTATTTGCTCCTCCATCTCCTTTCGCTCATGTTCTTAAGCGGCAAGAAGCTTACTCAGTGTCGACTGAGCCTCATCCATTGAGCCAGCATTCTCCAGGTCTTGAACTCCTTCAGGTGACTCCCCAGCTGCTCAACCAGCATCAGGCATGCCCTAACCTACAAGGATTCCCAGTATGACCAATGTTCTCGATCTGATTTTCGAGAAGTATTCGGGCAAACTCAAAAGAACTGCCCCCAGAAAGGATCAGGTCAACACAGGACCTCATGGAAGCAAAAAATTGTTGCACCATTTGACGTGCTAGCTCTTCCATGATGTCGTTAGCTAGAGATAACCCTGCTGATGTACTCTCAGACCTCCTTTCCATGACAGGATGAGAGACGGGAACCACTTCAACTTGCACAGGGGTGAGGCCGACAATAGGTTCGTCAGACACTGAGGTAGTCACCGATACCTCCAGGACAGTTATTGTTGTAGCAACTTCCACTGCAACAGAAGCGACAGTAAACTCTACGGCACTGGGTTCCCCGGCCGAAGTTTGAATTGTGCTATCTTCTGCGTCGATGCTTGTCGCGGGATCCTCTACTTGAGCTACCCCAGTACTCTCTGCAAACCACAACATTAAATGTCAGTGGTAACGATAAAAAGGAGAATATCCAATACGTCAGTATTCTTTTACCAAGTTGAAGATTTGAAGATGGCAAATTCCTGGATAGGTCACGTGGGGATGAGGCCTCCCGACCTCGACGGTTGCACCTTTTTGAGGCATCCCGGTAGCAGAAGCCTCAAGGCCCTCCTGCTGGGCCAAATCTTGGATCATCTCCTCAATATGAGAAGAAGTTGTGGCTTCATTACTGGCAACCAACCCTGCAGAAGAAAGTCAAAAGGAAATGTTAGAACTCATTCCTAACTTAATGGGGAACCAGTTCAAGAAGACCAAAAAAAATACCTTCAGTAGCAACCATTGCTATCGGCGAAGCCGTCACAGGGTCATATCTCTGTATCTCTTCCTCCGAGATATGTGAGAATTTACTCGTATCAGGAAGAGTAGGTTCATCGCCAAAATCGACTTCTTCGCCAGAATAATATCCATGTTCGTCGGACGATGAAGACGATAGCGCAACACTAGAGGTCTCCACAGTCGAACCTTACTACCAAATACCCCAATAGTAGGGCTGGGATCAACAATCCGCGAGGCGGGGATCAATACACTGGGAGACTCAGGCTGCTGTACTTCTAATCTTCTTCCATTCAGGCTGAGTTGAGAACCTCAGAATCTCAACGTCATCCCTCCCCCAAGTCAGTCACTCGACCTCTTCAGCCATGACGGTCTCACCCGTGAGTTCCCCCTCTTCTAAGATCACGGGCCCCTACTGCGAAGACGAAGGATGGGGACTTCCTCTTCCTCTTCTTCCTCCCCCCTGCTCTTCAATACCAGGAGGAACTATTATGGGCATCGAAGCTTCAGCCTCCGATTCCCTTCTAGCCTTCTTTGGGATAGCTCACCCTTGGAAGTGGAGTCGTGGGAACGTTTGGACACAGCCTGTCGACTCTTTTTAACAGGCTGGCCTTTAGGTGCTGCTGCACTTGATCCCATTCCTCCTTCCCTCCTGTTTTCCTTTCGACTGCCTGATATTCGTCCATACCTCGCATACGTTTATTAGACTCCAACTTGTCCTTATAAGACGCTTTGATGCTCTTAATGTAAGAGGGGTTTATTCTGAATCCAGGCATCTTACTAGCCAGGGAGTATCAGGTACAGAAGCTGAGGCTGGTATAACAATTAGGCATCTTGTGAGACAAGCTGAAAACAGCTTTTGTCCCTCCAGCCACGCTGTAGTACCATGCCCGAGTACCTTCAAATAAATTCCCGCTGAAGGAGAGGTCAGCATTAGGGTTGCCGATATACAATTGATCATAGCCGAACTGTCGAGCCAAACGACTCGGCATGTAAGGCTCGATCGTACATGAATTCCCTTGCCGAAAGATCAGATATCCAGGCCGAATATTTATAGCCACCAGAAGACTCCCGATGGCAGCCTCGTGAAATCATCTGGTCCCGCAAGGTCGACAAATTTATCTCCGTAAGACGCACCAGCAATCTCGGGAAGCAACGATCGAAATGATAGTTCAAAGCGTTCAGAATACATTTCCGAACATAGAACATGTAATAGCAAGATCAGCTTAAATTTTTCAGCTTCTGTACAAAGGGAACAAACCTGCAGAAAGAGGCACCGCCGTCATCAGTGAAGGGAAGTACATAACGTACCAAGTCATCAAGTACGTATATAGAAGTTCGATCCTGGGTTAGGGGTCTTCACTCCCGGCCTTCCCTCCGAATCAACTTCTGGCCTGCCCTTAGAGTCGACAATGGCCTCCACTTGGCACAGGCTTTTAATCAGAGCCCGTACCCACTCTGAATTCCACCACCATCGCCGGAAGGAGAGCGATAGACTTTTCGTGGTGAGCAAAACCGTTAGGTACACCACATCGGCAACAATTACTTCATGTGGCAATGTTAGCACCACACACGTTTCAGCACAGCATAAGGAAGCCCGCCAATAAGGCCCGGTCAGAAATGGGAACTCGGGTCTGGTGATAAAACTTTCAAAGCCGTATCAGGTCTGAAAGTATCCTCGTTCGACTCAGTGGTGTAGGAGCTTGCAGAGGCATCGATCCTTTCAGCAATTTCCTTGTCAGTGCAAGGGGCCAGACTAGTCACCAGGCTATCCTTCTCATTTATGCCATTGAACAGATAGCTCGCCCATGACATCTGCTTGACACCCTTGTTTCTCTAGGAGGATATTTGGCCGCAGATGTGAAAGTGGCACAACACTTCCCAATATGTCTCATACACCTGAGGGTCCTCTTTCTTCAGGAGGTGAAGCTCCTCAGAAGTTGGGACGTATTCTTCATAAGGGGCATCTCCCATAACAAGCTCCGAGACTTCATACAGTTCATGAAGAGCTAGACCCATCTCTTCGACTGGAGTAAAAAATGTGCCCGTCAAAGGATTATAGTGCTCCAGGACACCATATAAAATTGTGGTAACTTTACGGGAGGTCATACTGTACGACCCTGACCGAGTGATATAACTCCACCTGCTGCAGCAGAGCCCCAAGCTCAACAAGAACAAATCCAACCATCCTACCCTACCAGGATTTGTTGCTAAAATGAACCCACCCGAGCGGACAAAAGTCGACGGAAAAATCACCCCTAACTTTCATAAACTGGTTGATGAAAGTAGCACCAAGCTGAGGGGTTTCTCCTCTCAGATATTCAGATCTGACCAACCCGAAAATAAACCAAAGACCTCTTTCTCATGGCCAGAAGAATGTCTCTCTTTAGCACCTAATCTGCCGAGAGAGACGCCGAGACAAAACAAGAAAGATCCCAATCCATCGCACGATGAACGGACATGTACTGAAGATATGATAAGGAATACATCCTCTCCATATTGGGAAGAAAGAACCTCCTGTCCCCCATCTGACGGAGTCACTTATAATCTCTGTCATGCAGAATCCTATCATCCTCGTCAATGGCGTCACCGAAGAGGAAAGTAGGCTTCCGTAACGGAGTGCGGGAATCTGTCTCGAACAGCCAATCAGAGATAATCTCCCGAAGGTTCACCATGCTGGTCTTGGAGATCCTCTCCTTCCGCTCCTTGGACTTACCAGTAGTCACAAGCGCAGTCCTCTAAAGCGCGAAGGTCAGATTACGATCGACGCCACTTACATGTCCAAAGTAGCACTTCTTGGACAAGGGGTTGGAAGAGTATCGCACTGCAAGGAAGACAACATTCTAGTTAGAAATCTGAAAGAAAATGGCTAGATAGCAAATTCAAACGCAGGAGTAAATCCGACGCGAAAATCAGTAAAATTCGCGTCTAGACTCAAAAACGCGAGGCTTGCATGAAGCCCGCATTTTAAAATTCAGAACTTAGAAAAATTTCTAAGTATCGAACTCAGACGCGAGACTCAGTAAAACTTGTGTCTGATCTTACAAGACACGAGAATCACAAGAAGTCTGCGTCTGAACTCCCCACACTTAGAAATATTCTGAGCACTGAGTCTAAAACGCATGGCTAAATGAGGCCTGCGTTTAAGGAACAGATACGGACTCAATATGATGAAACAAGACGCGGAGGTCGTTAAACCCGCGTCTTGCCTGTCAATTCAAGAACCGCGTCTAAAGATTAAACACGGGAATGAGCCCCGCGTTGGCGGTTCACATTTAAAAGAGACTTAAGAGTTAAAAGAACTCTATAAGCCCCTTCAATGGCAGAAACCAGGTTAGATGATTTTACTACCTGAAATGGGGGCCTCCTGAGTGAAAGGACCACCCATTTAAGTCGCCGGAGTGACAGCGATCGAGGATGAGGAAACAGGCTTGATCTTCGGCGCCATTCCAACTGAGAGATCGGTGATGAAGATGGTGAAAATGGGAAAAAACTTCAAGTTTTTCTTAACCCTAGAGATAATGATCAGCGAAGAAGAAGAAAGAGTCTAATGATGACACTTGAAAGACTATTATCTTTTATAGGCACAGTAATCCGGAGAGATACGCGGCGCTTGGCTCGAGCCTAATTCCCGCCTGACGCGTGGCGTGCATATTAAATGCAACGCAAAATTCGCTTGCCAAAGGAAAGATGCCCCTCAATTTCAGATGTCAACGCACCCAAAGCACGGATTCGTGTTTAACAAAAACCGCGTCTCTCTAAAAGTCGCGCCTCTTCAGCAAGGCCAAAGCCGCGCCTAGTTAACAGAGTGAGAGTTGCGTCTTCATTTTAAAGATCGCGTCCCTCCAAAGGTCGCGTTTCTTCAGCAAATTAATAGATGCGTCCCCACTCCGAGTGAGGACTGCATCTCTAAAACAACATGACCCCTGCGTCTACAAAACTTATATTCAGTCTTTACTTCTGCAAATCAGTTTAACAGTACACTGCATAAGCAGACGACTGTTCACCCTTGGTTCAAAGTACACCAACAACCAGCTCAGAGCATTGAGAAGGTCTGGACTGCGTATCTAGACACTCACTACGATCATCCATGGTGGCTTCAAAGGTTTTACAGTACACTCACGAAGACCATACTCCATATGCGATCAATCTCAGAGTATCTCAAATGATTGTCAGTCCAATCATGAGAAGTATGTATTCAACTAGAGTCCAAAGTATTTCGAAATTCGTCCCAGTCAACCGCAGAATATCGAAAACTTTGGAGGGAGCTCTGTAGGCTGTCTAAAAATCACTGAAGACAAGTCATCCAAAGCAGAATCCAAACTCTAGACGCAAGGCTAATCATTGCAACCAGCGCAGCACCAAGATGCGAGGGTTGAAACTCGCGTCTCAGCATTATTGCAGTACCAAGAAGCGGAGTCCAAAGCCCGCGTCTCACGTGAAGCTTGACACAGAATTAGAAGCTCGCATTTCTCACGCATTACTTTAAGGCAAGACGCAAGACTCAAAACCTGCGTCTCAGTTATAACTGCCCTCATTACTGGGTCAATTACTGCCCACGTAATGAGGGAGTTAACCCCCATTGTGGAGCATTTTTAGGGGACACGTTTACCCCCCTGAAACCTCTATAAATAGCCCATTTACTACTATGGAGAGGGGTCGGATAATTCTTGGTCAAAAGGACTTTGGTTGTAAGCCGTAAAAACACCAAGATTTTCAACTGAAAAGAAAGAGAAGTGTTGGCCCAAGGCCCATCACTCTAGTTTGATGATGATCAACTCATGTAGTTATTGTACTAATGATCTTGTGTTTAATTAGTGACAGATTTATGATCAAGATCTTAGTAGGTGCATAGCTTCAACAAAGGATTTAAGTCAAGTTTTGGAGCTAGCACGGTTTGATCCAAGAACCATTGGATCGTGTTTGGACCAAGTCAAGAAGATGAGAAGGCTTCAAGTGAAGACTTCAAGAAGATGAAGACTTGTGTCTAGGTATAAGATTTTTGTTTTAGTTAAAATGTAAAGGATAGAATAGTTGGTGGATTGCTCAAGTATATATCACACACATACTCTTGATTTAGTTGTCTTTTCATAAAGAATTTTCAGATTTAGAAAAGACTTTCATTTTGAAAAAATACTATTTTGGTTTTTGGTGTTTCTCATGTACATGTCTTTTGAAACCAAAACCATGTTTAATACTTAATGTCAAAAACATAGATATCTTATTTGTGTAGTGGATCATATCCGTACACACTATGCTTTAATGAATTCAAAATATCTTATTTTTGTATCATGAAGAAGTTTGGAAAACAAGTTTCAGAAAATATATAAGTTTTCAATTGAACCAATATTTCCATATTACAAAATAGTTCAAATCTTTTATAACATGTCTTGATTTTGTGCAAGCATGTTTGTTTATCAAAGTATATTGGTAAAACTATTTTTGTAGATTTTTCGGTATTTTATGGGATTTTATTTCAATCAAAAAGACTAAGTTTTTATCCCTTAAACATTTCTGACCCAGAGCTGGCTGACAGGCCAGGTCGGTCGACCGCACGGTCGACCGCACCAAGGGCCGGTCGACCTTGCGGTCGTCCGACGTGCACAGAGCTGTGCACGTCTGGCAGCACAGTGGGCCGGCCGACCGGACGGTCGACCGGACCAGGGAGCCTTGCTCTCTATATCTGGGCGGTCGACTGAGCGGTCGACCGGTAGCTCCAACGGTCGGAAATCCGACCGTTGGCGGTCGACCGGACGGTCGACCGTTAGGCCTGACAGACCCCAACGGCTAGTTTTTCTGAGCCTATAAATTTGGGGGTTTGGGCATTGTTTTTCTCCAAGATTTCTAGTGGACTTTGAGCTAGTTTTTCCCACTTCTTAAAAGAGTTTTCTCCACTAAATTGAGAGCTAATACTTCCAATCAAAAGGGGAGTTTTTATCAAGAGTGTTAAAAGAGATTTCTTGAGTTTTCCTCCACCATCTCTTTCCTTGTTTTTCTCACACATACACTTGAGCTATCCATTGCTATTCATCTTATAGGACTGTTGTAGTGAGAGTTTTTATTGGTGATCAAAGTGTTTAGATCACCAAGAGATCTTTTCTTGTACTTTGAGGAGGCGGACGTGTGTGTCCGCAGTGTTTCGAGTTGGGTGCGAACTTGTTGTTTGAGGTGCGGCCTCGGCGAGCTGGTGGGCTTGCGGTGTGTACGGGACTAGGGAGTCCGAGGGCTTGTAGGTGTTGCGGCACCGAGGAGTGATCCATTGGGATCAAGCATAGTGGAAATCCTTCGTGTGTCGAAGGCGGGGATGTAGAGCAAGTGTGCTCGAACCTCGAAACAAATCCCTTATGTTTGCGATTGCTCACTCTCTCTCTCTCTCTCTCTCTCTCTCTCTCTCTCTTATTTATATCTTGCATGTTTCTATTGTGTTTATCTTTAATGCTTGATATATATTGTGTGCTTATTTGATATACATGCTTAGGTTGTTTGCTAACACTTGTATTTAACCAAGAGAGCCAACGCGGGCCTCAACCCTTATCAAGGGGAATCTAAAGGAGTTTGTCCAGAGCCCTTCACGGAGAATTCGGCAACACTCTTGTGTTATACGTGGTGTTTAGTGTAAGAGTTTAGTTAGGTCATAATAGTTTGTACTTCCGCATTATTTGGCATTAGTGACCATTAGATTAGCCATCACCTATTCACCCCCCCTCTAGGTGAACCTTCAATTGGTATCAGAGCCAAGTGCTCTGAATTCGGGTCTTACAACCTAGAGTTAAATATCCTCATTTTTAGGCTAATCACATTATTTGTACACACAATGGATTTCATGTCACCACCCATGTTTGACATTCTTAATATCCAAATTTGGAAGGTTAAGATGTCTTTGTACCTCAAGGCCCTAGCATTCATGTTTACCTTGCCATCACTAATGATTCATATGGTTTAAATGGCAAGAATTTTGAGGCTAATGCAAAGCCTTACATGCTTTGAAGAGTGCCCTAAATAATGATTATTTATCTAGGGTTTCTAATGTTGATTCGGCTTTTGTAGCTTGAAACATCATCACCTCCCTTGACGAAAAGGATCTATATTATTGTAGGGTGCCGGAAATCCTGGTGGTCTGAGAAAGTGGTTTTAGCTGTAAAAGATTTCCTTGATTCAAGCGAAACGATTACAACCAAAAGAACTACTCTTCCCTCTTTTCCAGTTACAAGGGAGGGAGGATGTCTGAATCTTCCCTTTGTTTAAGGCTGGGTTCTTCGTGTGGCGATGGAGAGTGAATCTTGTTCTCCGTTGACCAGATGACCGTCCTGGACCGTCGGGGGTCTTCTCTTCGGTCGGTAGAAAGAGTAACTCAGCTCCGTCTACCAAAACTCTCAAAGAGGAGGTAGGCGAAGAGCGGCTAGTACTCAGTAAGCTCGCTGAAGAGTCGTGCTTCTCTCTTGATGATCCTCCTGCCTGGATTCGATCGATTTTGATGATGCCTTATCTCAAAGCTCTCTCTCTTCAAAACTCCGATCTTCTGCCCAAGTTTCGATCCTCTCAAGCTTCGATCCCCTCTTCATAGCAAACAAGGCTATTTATAGGGGTCTCAGGGGGTGAAGGTGCCTCCTGAAAACGCTCCCGAATGAGGGGCCACTACCCGCTACATGCGCGGTGACTGGCCCCGCAATCAGGGCAGTTGCAACTAAGACGCGGGCGTTGGGCCAAACGCGCCTTGAAGTTTGAGACGCGGGCGTCGAGCCAAACGCGCCTTGAGACGCGGGCTTCGGGCCTTCACGTCTGGATGCTGAGGCGCGGGCGTCGGGCCGATGCGCCTTGATGCTGAGACGCGGGCTTCGGGCCGACGCGTCTTGATGCTGAGACGCGGGCTTCGGGCCGACGCGTCTTGATGCTGAGACGCGGGCTTCGGGCCGACGCGTCTGAACGTTGTGACGCGGGTGTAGAGCCAACGCGTCTTAATGCTGAGACGCGAGCATCGATTTCTCGCGTCTAGAGCTTGAGACTCTGCTTCCTTAATGGCTGGTCTGTTAGTCATTTTTAGACAGCCTACAGAACCCCCTCCAAAGTTTCTGATATTCCGCAGTTGAATGGGACGGATTTCGGAATACTTTGGATCTTAGCCGTGTTCGCGTTTTATGACTGGACTGTTGATGCTTCGGGTTTGATCTTATCTGGAATTGGTCTTCGTGAGTGTACTGTTGAACTCTTTGAAGCCGTCAGAGTTGATCGTGTTGAGTGTCTAGATACACAGTCTAGACCTCCCCGATTGCTTTTAGTCTGTCACGGGTGCGCTTTTGGCCGGGAGTGGTTGGTTGTCTGTTTGCGTCAGTGTACTGTTGAACTGACTTGCAGAAGCAGGAGACTGGACGCAGGTTCCTTTTTGAAAAAGCAGAGACTGCTTTAAAGACGCGACTTCTTAGCGAGACGCGATGTTTGGCCTGTTTGAGGGGACGCGGACTTTGGAGAGACGCATCTCTTGAAATGCAGACGCGATTTTCTGGGTGCATTTATGATGATGCTGACGGGGCATGTCCACCGAAGAGCCGCGTACTTTGGGACGCGCACCTGTGCCATGTCATGATTACGCCGCCAGCTGGCCTGGGGAAACGGCGAGATTTCGCCTTTTGGCGCGCGGATCCCCCGGTTCATTAAATGAACTGCTCCACGTGTCAACTTCTGACTTGTGGCGGGGTCGCGACGCATGATCTTCCCTGTTTAAACAATGATTTGGCTCCACGCGTCAGGCAGCGATTCGCTGCAGCGTTTATTGGGCCAAACGCTGCGTATCTTCGCGAATCTCCGTGCCTATAAAAGGCAACAGTTGGAGAGATGTATCTTCTTCTCCGAACGAACGCATTCTCTGAGAAAAAGGACTTCCTTCTCTGTTCAACTATTCATCTCCTCGCTCGGATTTCTTGATCTTCAATGGCTCCCAAGACAAAACCGACTGCATCGACCTCAAGGGCGACCGTCGCCGAAGCTGAGAGAGATGCTTCCTCTGCGCAGGAGGGTGTTTTCCGAGGTAAAAATGCACCTTCGGTGTGGGTTCCGCCATTAAAACATGCTCATAGAACCCTAAGGACCTTTAACACAAGATCGTGTTTGATTCTCGGACGCTGTCCTTGAGATGATAACCGGGGCGCGGGCCTGATGATCCGACGCTGGTGAACTCTGCACTCTGGGTCCTTCACTTAGAATATTTCTAATTGTGAAGGTCTCTGGACGCGATTTGTAGAACGCGGATTTGATCCATGCGTTCTGTGCCGCGTTTTGTGCCATCAGGCGCTGGCGTCCGAGTCCAAGCACTTTGAAATTTCACAAGTCTTGGTTTGCAGAACGCGGATTTGATCCTTGCGTTCTGTGTCTTCAACCGCCGATTTTGTAGAATCTGGCGTTTGAGTCCAAGTACTTCGAATTTTCATAAGCAGCTTTGCAGGTCTGGACGCGGATTCGAAAAATTCCTGCGTCCAGTATCTCTTCTGCGTTTTGGTGCAAGTTCGCAGGTCTGGACGCGGATGATAACTCCTGCGTCCAATGTCTCGGCTGCGTTTTGAATTATGAACACTTAGCGTCTTCCCTTATTTTTGGCAA
The DNA here is from genome assembly GCA_038442645.1 of Agave tequilana. Taxonomy (NCBI): domain Eukaryota; kingdom Viridiplantae; phylum Streptophyta; class Magnoliopsida; order Asparagales; family Asparagaceae; genus Agave; species Agave tequilana. Next base: position 75,156 of record JAVJIF010011370.1, read on the forward strand.
AGTATCTGACCAAGTGTCTTTTTCTTTTGCAGTGCCGCATGTTTCAGGTTCACTTGCCAAGATGCACCATTTTGGCCGCGTGGGTGGTGCCGACCGGGGCTTGACCTTTGTGCAAAGAATGAGTGTCCCCGTGACTGCTGACCAGTTGCTGGATCGCAGGCTCTCTAATGTTAACAGGAGAACCTTCCGGGCACTTATGACCGATGCCGCGCTCAAAACGGATGACGGTGTCAGGTTGGAGAAGCCTGCCTTCTTCTTTGGGGATCATATCTATGATGATGGCCGTCGTGTGTCTGAGGGGACCTATAAATGGCTCCGTGAGATAAAGGGCGGAAGATTCTTTCTTCCAGACATGGAGAGGATGTTCCCGATGTCCTACTTTCAACACATGTCTGTTCCCCGAAAGATGGAATGGGACATTTCCCAGTATATCCCTGAGATCGCCCTTGGTGACTTTGGCCTCCAAAAGTAGACCGCCATGATAGTCATGACGGGTCAGTTGTCGGACTGTTCCCTGCGTCGTCCAAGCCTGAAATCCCAATTGGAGAGATCCCGGAGCTTGCTACCACCTTCCTCAATTCCTTCATAGAAGCAGGGGGTGACTATCCTGTCGACTTCCGTACGTATGGATGGGTCCATTCTCCAGAGAATTACTGGTGGGGCAGGATGGTGGGTTTTGTCCTTACCAATCTTGAGGGGCCGCTGAAGCGTGTGGGGCTGTACCCAGCAGTCAGGGCCGTGCAGTGGGGCGTCCCGATGAGTTCCCATAACTTCTTTGGGATTCTGGAGCGCTACAATCCTCGGACGGGGACATTCTTTACTCCGATTGGAGAGATGGGCCTTGCCCTACACGAATTGTATGAGGTCTCCGGGTTGTCGTCAGGGGATATTCCTTACGAGGAATTTGTCCCAACCACCAGGGAGCTGCGCCTTTTGGAAAAAGAATCTCCTCAAGTGTATGAGACCTACTGGGAGGTAATGTGCCATTTCTACATCTGCGGTCAGACAACTGCCTGGAGGTCAGGAGGCGTCAAGCAACTATCCTGGGCTGATTATCTGTTTAATAATGTCAGCAATAAAGATCTCCCAGTAATCCGACTAGCTCCTAGTTCTGGTGGGGAAGTTGAAGACAGGATCGACGCAGCTTCTGACAAGTTCTACACCACGGAGTCGAACGAGGACGGCTTCGACCCTGACTTGGTCTTTGAGAGCTTTCACCATCAAGCCCGGACCCCTATTTCTGATCAGGCGCTGTTGGCGGGCTTCCTGATGTTGTGGCTGAAGAGGTGTGTGGTGCCCACGCTACCACATGAAGTTATTGTGGCAGATGTGGTGTACCCGGCGGTACTCTTGGCTCATGGCCACCCCATAGCCCTTCTTCCCGCCGTGGTGGCTGGTATTCAAAGCGGGCTGCGGGTGTTGACCAAGAGCTTCTGCGGACCCCCAAAGACTGCTAATTCTCGTGGGGAGCCGTATACCGACTCAGAGGGGAACCCGACGGTGAGGCACCCCAACCCGCGAATTGAGCTGCCTTACACGTACCTCATGGCTTGGTACGTGATGCATTGCCCATCTCTAATGACGGCGGCGCGTGGGAGCGTGGATCATATCCCATTTGTGCAGCGGCTGGAACGTTCAGAGTGGCATGACACCTACCTGTATTACATTAGGAAGCGTCTTTCCTGTGCCGCCAATTACCAGCTCAACCGCTGCTTTCCAGAGGTTCAAGGTGCAGCCCCCGGGGAGCTGTTCACGGATGTCGCTGGGCGGGATGACTTCTCGCAATTGCCTGCTGGAGCCTTCTGGTGGTTGATCAATATACGACCAGGATATGTGCTGTTTCGCCAAGGAACTTCCTGCACTATCGAGCCGTATATGCCAAGTCGTTTTGCCCGACAATTTGGCTATGATCAGCTTTACGTCGGGAATCCCAATGCTCAACTTGCCTTTGACGGGAATCTGTTCGAAGGCGCTCGGGCTTGGTATTACAGTGTGGCTGGAGGGACGGGAGCAACGTTCCATCTACCCGACGAGGCGCCTAAGTGCCGTATGAGCTTCAGCTTCTGTATTTGGTACTCCCAAGCCGGCCAGACGCCAGATCTTATTCCGGAGTCTTCATGTCTTGAGAGTATCAATGCCAGTCTCGAGGAGAGGTCTGAATCCAGTAAACGTACTAAACTCCTCGACCAGTACCTGAAAGCTCAGAGGGAGGTCGAGAAACGATCGAGGAGGGAGCCCCCAGTAGTGAGGGCGGCACCGCGACCGGCAAGGGCAAAGCCGCAAGCGACGAGGGCGGAGCCACCAGCAATGAGAGTGGAGCCGCGACCGGCAAGGAGGTCGAAGCAATTGGCGAGGAAGCGTCGTCGACGCTCTGCTTCTGTAGTTGAGCCTGCCCCAAAGAAGGCTCGGAGGGACTTAACGGCTGAAGTCTCTCAATCCAGAGCTATCTCTGCTGGAGTTGAGGTTCCTCCTGAAGGTGTCCCTGTTAGAGTTGAGGAACCGCCGGAAGATGAAGATTTTCCAAGCTTGGTCCGTGCTCCTAGGTCACGCAGCGAGACCGTGGAGGAAGGGGAGCTTGTTGAGCGCCCCCTTATTGCTGGTGATGCTGAGTCACCGGAGATTGACATAATGGGCGAAGAGGATGTCGAGATTCCAGGAATCTCAACTCAGCCCGAATTTCCTCCTGCTCATGAAGGGAGAGACGAGGTACAGCAGCCGGGGTCTCCTAGCGTCTTTATTTCCAATCCTCGGGCAGTTGACCCTAGTCCTACCACTGGGGTGATTGGGGTAAGGCTCCTGTTGCGGAGCTTCCTCGTGTGGCGCTATCGTCTTCTTCGTCATCGGGAGAAAGTGACTTTGAAGATAAAGTCGACTATGGCGATGAACCCGCTCTTCCTGATCAGGGCGGATTCTTTGACGTCTCGGAGGAGGAACAACATGAGGGTGAGCCCTCGATGGCGCCATCGTCACTGGCGACAATTGCTCCCACTGACGGTATTCTTTTCTCCTTCTGTTTAATTCTCTTTTTTCATGTTGAAGAGGATGTTCTAACATTCTTCTTTTGTACTGCAGGGTCAGCTGGAGGTACCGGGGCTCAGCCCGAGGGAGTTGAGGCTTCGGTTGCCGAGACAACCTCAGTGGGGGCAGCTGTTGAAGTTGGGGAGCCTTCCCCTTTGCCAGGAGGGGAAACAACCATTGAGGCTGAGGAGGCTCTCACTCCGCCGGTGGAGAAGGCTACTGCTGAAGCTGGGGAGACTCCCATTCTACAGGACTCGACGCCTCTGGACCTCGAACCTAGTAAGGCAGCTCTGACTGAGGGGGCTCAGGTGGGGAGTCTGACGATCAGCACCCTTCCAGAAGGCCACACAGCTCAATCCTCGGTGGAAGTTTCTGAAGAGGTTGTGCTTACAGCTCCTTCCTTGGTCGTGGAAGCTCCTGCAGAGGCAGCGCTCCAGGAAGCGCCAGTGGGTAGTCTTGTTCTTGCCACATCGACGGCCGGCACGGCTCTTGTGCGAGAAGACCCGCCCTATATCCCTTATCCCGTGACAGAAAAAGGGTCGGGAAGCTTCTTAGGTGGTGAAGACATGGGGGAGCTGGCACGTCAGATGGTGCAACAATTCTTCACCTCGATGGGATCATGTATTGATCTCATCTTCCGTGGACACAGCACCTTCCAGTTCGCCCAGAGGCTTCTTGAAAATATGGCCGTGAGCGTCGAATTGGCGGGAGGCCCTTCACTTGCCAGGGCATGCCTGCGGGTGGTAGAGCAACTTGGAGATAACCTGCGGGAGCTGGAATCTTTGGAAGATGCTGGCTCTTTGATGAAGCCCAGGCCACCTTGACTAGGCTCCTAGCTGATCAGGAACGGGAGCGACAGGAGGCGGAGGCGCAGATCACTGCCGGGGTCCGTGACCTTGAATATTCCAAGGCTGAATTTCAAAAATTAGCCGGAGATTCGAGGGAATCTGAGCTCAGTGTGCAGAGCACGGAGCAGGTCATCCTCAGAACTCGGGACATTATCGCCAAGGCGGAAGCTGTTCTTGCGCTAAATGAGGAGAAACTTGTTTCCCTCAAAAAGGAGCTTGAGGAGCAACGGGCTGCTACGGCGCGTGCTGAAGAGAGTCTATCCCTGCAATCTTCCAGGGTGGAATCTCTGCGGATGCAGCTGGCTGCCAGAAGTTTCTTATCTGAGGCGGAGCTGCGGGACCGGGCTATCATGGAGGCTGAGAGGACGCGCCAGCGTGAGATTCACCGCCTTAGGGAACAAATCCGTTCCTTGGCGAACCAGGACATTTAGCCTTCTTTTCTTCTTTCTTTTTTTTTTGTTGTAAAGAAAAGGGACACTCTATTTATTAAGAGTGTTTGTATCCACTTCTATCATTTTTTGATATAATAGAAGTTTTCTTTAAAGCTTTTTGTCCCAATTTCTTTGTCCTGTTGTGGATGAGTCCAACTCTTGATCACTAGTTGTGATTACTGAACTTAGGTAGGGCTAAGTTCTTTTAATGAGACGCGGTCTTGGCGAGACGCGGCATTAATCCCACAGGGTGAGACGCGGTCATCAGTCTACCGGAACTTAGATTTCACTAAGTCCTTTTACTGAGACGCGGCGGCGATCACAGAGTGAGACGCGGTCGTCAGTCTACCGGAACTTAGATTTTTACTAAGTCCTTTTACTGAGACGCAGCGTCAATCATAAAGTGAGACGCGGTCATCATTTCGTAAGAACTTAGATTCTACTAAGTCCTTTTGATGAGACGCGGCGTCAATCACAAATGAGATGCGGCGTCAATCAGAAGATGAGACGCGGCATTGATCCGTAAAGTAAGACGCGGCTGTCAGTTCCTGGGGTGAGACGCAGCGTCAATCACAAGGTGAGACGCAGCTCTGAATAACGCAAATCTGTCTTGCGCGGATCGGGCAGACGCGAGAGATGCAGCCTTGTCTGCTGAAGGGACGCGGCTTTCCCATCTGCGTCTAATGTGATCTGACTCAAGATTTTAGGAGATCTTTGCTCGTCAGGTCTTCACTGTCGATTGGGATTCCGAGTCATCCGTTGATTCCCAAGGCAGTTATCCACGCGTCAACTCCTTATTGGACTCAGGAGTTACTGCCCTTGGACGCAAACCGATGCGGGCGGTTGAAAACCGGCGCTTGCGACGGTTCCCAAAGCGGCGTTCCACGCGTCAATCCTTCACTGGGCCTTGACAATCGTGCGTGGCGGTTCCAATTAACGCCTCATTAATGGCAGTTATTAGGGCCTGCCTATAAATAGGGTGCGCTCCCCTTCTATAATCCAAGCTTGGATTATTTCTCTTTGGTGGATTGCTCTGAGAAGTCCCACCTTCTTCAGAAAAGAGTTTCTTGATAGGGACTCCGTCTGCATGGACGAAGGTAATTCCGAGGATGAAGATGACCCAGAGCTCTCACGCTTCGGTTTGGTCTCTTCAAGAAGAACCCCCTCTCGGATCATCTTGGACGCCTGCGTTTGGGTGCAGAGAGGCCAACTCTGGCCAGAGGTCTCTGCTGGTATGTCCCCCGATGATGTGTATAGCCTGAACTTCGGCATGATGATCTGAATGAAGTCCCGGTGCATTCCTCCTCTGGAATTTGTGCCAGTGACTTCTCTGAATGCAGGCGCTTGACGCTGGCTTTGCCCATTGCGTTTTACTGCCTTGGCGCGTTTCAGACCTGAATCTTGCAACTCTTGTTCACCCAACAGAGAGATGGCAATTTTTGGCGTTCTGAAATTCTTTGCGTCTGGTGCATTAGGCGCGGGGACAAACTGAGGCCGCGTTTGAATCTATGCAGTTTGACTTGCGTCTGTTTGCCTGTGCGGGTCATTCCCGCGTCTGAAGTCTTGAATGGCTGCCGCGTTCTGTTACTCAGTTTCCTTTATAAAAATGTACTGAGTTCCAGATTTTCTGACTCTCTTGCTTATTCTTTGCAGGTAGGCTTGCTTGTCCTTTTTCAGGTTTGCTGGGCCCCAGAAAGAATATACCGGCTGGCGAACTTGCTCCACGTTCGTTTGTGAGAGATTAAATTATGGTCCTCGTCGTTTGTGAGAGATTAAATTATATCTCTGACGAGGACCCAACCCTCGCCAAGGTCTCTTCAGATCTGGTGCAAGAGATGGATAGGCCGAGTATCGGCGAGGGTGGTCCGGCGGTTACGGTGGCGGAGAAGATCCTCTTCCTCTCCCAACTCCAGAAGTGACATCGAGGACATTCCGTTGGATGGCCTGCTGGGGAAAGGGATGGTGATGAATGCAGGACTCTCTGCTGCCGCTGGACCGAGTGGAGGGTGGCATCCTTTGTGATGACTCCGAAACTTCTGCTCTCACCCCAAGAGTGACTCCATGTTTGTTGGATGATCTGCTAGGGAAAGAGACGCGCCTGAACGAAGGGTTGCAGGACCTTCTGTTGCCACCGGACCTCAAGAACACCATTGCTCTCGGCTTGGTCAGCTAGGGCGCTTTCGAAGTTGGGTCATGCATCAAAGTGCAACCGGTTCCAATTGTGCACCTGGGATCAGATGCAGTTTCAAGGAGTGAGTACGGCCTCAGAGAGAGAGAGGGACTTCTTTGTACTCCTTAATTGTAACACTCAATCTTATTGTATAAGAGAGCGTTTTGTATCACTTTCATGTGTTTGGATATGAATAAAAGTGACACTTTTCTTTTTGCCTCTTTCTGTTGTCTTGAACGTTTTGTTTTAGAAGCAAAAGAATGATTTTGGTGGACCTGCCACTTTATAAAAGAAAGTGACAAGTGGAGCGCGTACCCCCAGAGAAGGTGAACTTTTATCAAGGATTTGGGGTTAACTTGATTTAAGATCAGCTGGGGATTTTGATGGAAGCATTGTTTATCGGTGTAATGTTAACCAACATGCCTCCAAATGAATTTGATACTCGGTTGGGGAGAATATCAAATGAAACTAGACTCGTGGGGAATCTAGTAAGATTTTTACCGTTAGAGGTGTGATATTAACTTAACGGTTTAGAAGTAGTCTTGTCAGAAGTGTAATATTAACTTGACAAGGACGTGAGTTAGAGGTGTGATATTAACCTAACTCATCAGCATCTCAGTTTTATTTGGGAAAACTGAGGGTGTCACTGTCATAGGTGTGATGTTTAACTTAACAGTGATAGAAATGCTAGAGGTGTAATGTTGAACTTGGCATTAGTCGTCTCGGCTTAAAGAAGTCGAGGAAAGGTCATAGCCATAGGTGTATTGTTGAACTTAGCAATGACTCGGATGCTAGAAGTGTAGTGTTAACTTGGCATCGTCCATTTCAGCTTCGATATGGAAGTCTGAAGAAAGGTGACTGTCAGAGGTGTGATATTAACTTGACAGGCACTCGAAGTACCGCTTAGAGGTGTAATGTTAACTTTAAACAGTAGTTTTGTCAGAGGTGTGATATTAACTTGACAAGAATTTGCTTGCGATAGGAGCAATTTGAGGACCTGTCATTCTATTGATGAGAATTGACAAGTGGAATTTGAGGTGCCAGAGGTATAGTGTTAACTTGGCAAATTTGAGAGTTTGTTACTCTATGCAGAGTTAACAAGCCAGGTTTGTACTCGACAAAGAGTATTCATTACCAGAGGTATAGTGTTAACATGGTAATGATTGCATTTTATGGTCCTACCATTCTATGGATGAGAATTGGTAAGGGATTTTTGGAGGGAAGAGTGGAATCAAGTCCACTTAGGATTTTTAGCAAATCCTCAGCTGTCAACGGGTTTGTCATGCCTTTACCAACTACCGTTTGAGTTGGGCTAGCCATGCTATTCCCCTCAGCATGATGAGTTGTCGAAGACTTATGTTGGACTTAAAAGCCAACATTTTCTTCTATCCTTAGCCGTCGGAGGCGTCGGATCAAATGGGAACGTGTCCCTTAGGATTTTTAGCAAATCCTCAGCTGTCAACGGGTTTGTCATGCCTTTACCAACTACCGTTTGAGTTGGGCTAGCCATGCTATTCCCCTCAGCATGATGAGTTGTCGAAGACTTATGTTGGACTTAAAAGCCAACATTTTCTTCTATCCTTAGCCGTCAAGGGCGTCGGATGTTTGATCAGAGGTGTATTTTTAACTTGATCGGTGGAAGAATGCCATCTAGGGATAGTATTTCTTCAGGAATTTGCCATTGATTGGCATCATGAGTGTATCGCCATTTGAGGTTATGAGGCGATACGATCCATTTGAGTAGACTGACTCTACCACAAATGGTCCTTCCCATTTGGGTTGGAATTTTCCTTTCGTCTTGTGCGTCATGACCATGGGTCTTCGGACGGCTAAGACGAGGTCGCCTTTCTTGAAAGTTCGGGATTTGACTTTCTTGTTGAAGGCTCTGGTGATACGAGCTTGGTAAAGCTCGATTTGTTGTTGGGCCTGCAGACGCTTGTCGTCCAAGGCTTCCAATTCTTGGAGTCGCTGTCGATGCTTCTCCTCTGTTGTCATTTCCGCTGTCAAGGCGACGCGAAGAGATGGAATTTGGATTTCCAGTGGAAGGACGGCTTCGCATCCGTACACCAAGGAAAATGGCGTGGCTTTAGTTGGGGTTCGCACAGTCGTGCGATAGGCCCATAAGCATTCGCCCAACTTATCGTCCCAGTCCCGTTGACTTTTCGAGACGAATTTCTTGAGAAGCTTGCCAATAGTCTTATTGAAAGCTTCTGCGAGGCCGTTAGCGGGCGGATAGTATGCCGTTGATGACACACTCTGGATTCTGAACTTGGCGCAGAATCTCTGAAAAGCCTGGCTGATGAACTGGGGTCCATTGTCATGGACAATCCGCCGAGGCACACCGAAGCGGTAAATAACGTGATGTTTCACGAACTTGATCACGTTAGAAGATTTCACCTCTTTCAAAGGGATAGCTTCGGCCCACTTTGAGAAGTAATCGGTTATCGCTAGGATGAACCGATGTCCCTTTGATGATGGTGGGCTGATAGGACCAACCACGTCCATCCCCCACATTTCGAACGGCCAGGTAGAGGTCGTAGAGTGGAGGTATCCTGGTGCTTGATGGATGAAATCGCCATGTATTTGACAGGCGTGACATCTTTTGGCATAGGCAACAGCATCGGCAACCATCTTGGGCCAGTAGTAACCCAATCTTTGGAGTCGGTTTGCCAGCTTCGGGCCAGGTTGATGAGCTCCACACGTACCATCGTGGGCTTCTTTCAACACTTCGTGGGCTTCTTTTGTTGAGAGGCACCGGAGCAGGATCCCGTCATGTGATCTACGATACAATGTTCGCGAAATCGCATTGTAGTAGAATTTGGAGGCTTTCCTTCGGATGGCAGCCGCCTCCCTGGTGTCTCCGGGCAAGATGCCGTATAAGACAAAATCAATGTAGGGGAATCGCCAGTCTTTAAGCTCTGGATCGGTCGACACTTCAAGTGTTTCCTTACCGCGACGATCTCCCGTTGACCTCTGGTAGTCTCCGAGGGGACTTTTTGGGCAGTATAGGTCGTGGCTATAGACGAATACCTTCTCCATTGCTCCAGCTGGAAGAGCTAAGGAGGCAGCAAGGGATGCAAGTGCATCTGCATGCGCATTTTGCTTGCGCGGTACATGGTCGATGTAGAAGTTTGAAAACCTCTCGGCCATGTGGATTGTCGCGTTGTAGTAGGGTACTAGATCTTCATGCCTGACCTCATACTCTCCGCGAACTTGGCTGACGATGAGTTTAGAATCACCGTATGCCTCGAGATTTTTAACGCCAATCTCATCGGCGAATTGCATCCCAATCAAAAGAGCGTTGTATTCCGCCACATTGTTGGAACAGGGCTCGGTTAACGAGATAGCTCGGGGAATCACGTAATTTTGTGGGGAGACGAGTACCACTCCTACCCCCGCTACTGTGTGTCCCTTCGGGCTTGCCCTTGATGCACCGTCGAAGAAAAGTTGCCATACTTGACTTTCGAACGACGTCTGAGCTAGGCAGACTTCGGCGACCTCATCTGGGAGATCCTCGTAGAGTTTGGCTGCCCTGGGATCTGGGTGTTCAGCTAGGAAGTCCGCCACCGCTTGTCCTTTAATGGCTTTTTGTGGCAGAAAATGCATCTCATATTGTGATAGCAATATGGCCCATTTTGCCAGCCGGCCATTTAGTGAAGAAGGCTTTGTCATGAGTAACCTCAGGGGGTTGACTTTGGATATGACATTTATGGTTTGGCCCACCAGATAGTGTCGCATTTTCTGAATGGCGAACACCAGTGCCAAACATTCCTTCTCGATCGGGTTGTACCGATGTTCGGCTCCGATCATCGTTCTACTTAGGTAGTAGATTGCTTGTTCTCGCCCCTGGTCATCATTCTGAGCTAGTAGAGCTCCCAAAGAATGATCCATTGATCGGACGTACACCAGGAAAGGCTTTCCGGATACCGGAGCTGCCAGGACTGGTGGTTGGGTGAGGTAGTGCTTGATCTCCTCAAATGCTTGCTGGCAAGCGTCGTCCCAAATGAACGAAACGCCCTTCTTCATCAGCTTAGCGAAGGGTTGGCATCTCCCGGAGAGATTTGAAATGAATCTGCGGATGTATGCCAATCGTCCTTGTAATCCTCTGAGCTCCTTGAGGCTTCTGGGGGGTTGCATCTCTTGGATAGCACGGACTTTCTCCGGATCCAAATGGATTCCTGTGGAAGTCACGACAAACCCTAGGAATTTGCCACTGGCTACCCCCAGGAAGGACTTGGTGGGGTTCATCTTTAATTGATGAGCCCGCATGATGTCGAAGACCACCCTCAGGTCTGCTATGTGATCACCTTTAGTGCGGCTTTTCACCGCGATGTCGTCGACATAACATTCCACCGTTTTGCGTATCTGCCGATGGAAAATGGCATTCATGGCCCTTTGGTAGGTTGCCCCCGCATTTTTCAGACCGAAGGGCATGACGGTGTAGCAATATACCCCTAGAGGTGTCCTGAAGGAGGTGTGCTTTTCGTCATCGGGATACATCTTGATTTGATTATATCCTGAGAACCCGTCCATAAAGGACATTCGCTCGAATCCACAAGTATTGTCAATCATGACATCTGTGATTGGCAATGGGAATTCGTCTTTGGGGCAGGCCTCGTTTAGATCACGGAAGTCGATGCAGATCCGGATCTTCCCGTTCTTCTTGGCGACGGGGACGATGTTGGCTACCCAATCGGGATGCTGTTCCTCCCTGATAAAGCCGGAGTCAATAAGCTTCCTGACTTCTGATTGGATTGCCTCCATTATCTCTGGACGGAACCGTCGCTGCTGTTGTTTAACAGGCTTCATGTCCGGATTGATGTTGAGGCGATGCATAGCCACTTGAGGATCAAGTCCAGGCATGTCCTCATAATTCCAGGCGAAGACATCTATATACTCTTGTACAAGAGATATTAAATCCTTCTTCTCTGAAGGTGACAGGCCGTCACTTATGAAGATGGGTTTAGGATTGGCTTCATCTCCTAGGTTGACTTGAACAACCTTGTCTTCTGTGGGTGGCTCACGCTGTTCAAAGCGGATGTCCCAAAGAGCATTCAAATGTCTGATCCAAGGGTCTGTATCAGATTGGATCATTTCTTCATCTTCATCCTCCATATGGCTTGTCGAAACCATGTTTACTGAAAGCCCTTTGAAGATGTTGCCGACACTGACATCTGATTCCCACGACGACGTGTCTGATGAGCAGTCATGACTTGACAGTCTCTCCGAATCAGAGGCTGATGGCACTGGAGTTGATATATAGCCCAACCCCCGGCGCGTCCGATGATAGTAATCAGGGGTTTTCCCTTTCGGTACAAAGGATCGAAGCAGTGTTCTTCTTCCTTTTCCGAAGTTCAACCCAGGCCTGTTGGTTAGATCATACCCCATGCGCTTCATCATCTTGAGCGTTCTTGGTTCATAATGATCGAACTGAGGGGATTCATCCTCACCTTCCGATTCTTCGTGGGGCATTGGTTCAGATGCGATTCGCCCAAAAAGTATTGGTCTTTGGCCTTTTCGTCTGGCTGGAACCATGAATACAGACTCTTGCGCGTCACCATTATCTTGGTATGTCCCGAAGGATGATTTCACCGGTACATGCAAAGATGTCAAAGCATCTATTGCCGACCAGAGGTCATCGTCCACGTCGGTAGTGGTATCCGACGGTATTGAATCGGAAACATACACAGGAAAATACGCAAAGTCTAAATCTTCATTAATGTACCAACCACCCGCATCGTCGGTGGTATCAACATCGAGCTTATTAGTGCTCTTTACAATGGGCTCCAACTCCCACAGGCACTCTTCTTTCTCAGGCTCAACGTCAGCTTCATTACCAGAGTCTGGCTCCTCTGGTTGTGGGGTTTCATTAGTCTCCTCCGGATCCTGATATAAGAGGGAGTCCGTGAAATAATTTTCAACCCCTTTAAACGGATGCCTTTCGGCAATCAACGTTCGGACCTGTCCACTCTCGTCAATGTATTTCATGACTTGGTGGAGAGTAGAGGGAACGATGGAATTGCGGTGAATCCATGGTCGTCCCAGCAACAGGTTGTAGGAAGTGTCCGCGTCAATGACGTAACACGTCACTTCTGACTTGAGGCTCCCGATCTGGCATTTGAGCTTGATCTTCCCCATTGGGCGGGAGCTGTTGGCATTGAACCCGTAAATAGTCGTCTGGGTAGGGCTCAGACGATGGGTAGGAATGCCTAGAAACTGCATAACCCGGCGCGGTATGATGCTCAGCGCGGACCCTGGGTCTACCTGGATGCGGTTCACCTCGGATGACCCAATATACCCTGTGAAGTATAGGGGTCGGTCATGCTTCCCTTTAACCTGCATGTCGTCTGTTGTGAAGGTGATGCAGGGAGCATTTGGGGAGGCGTGGAGGCAATCCTCTACATCTTCCTCCCTTGGCACACGAGTCATGAAGACCTCAGCATTGGCCAAAGCTTCTTGTAGAGCCTCTCTGGTTGACTTTGATAGCCTCAGGAGCTCATACAAGGTAATGCGTGCCGGGATGTTGGCTAATTGAGCCAAGACATCAAAACTGTAAGGTGTCGAGGATCCTTCCGTTACACCTTTCGCAAGAACTCGAGAAAACCGAGTTTCTTTCTGCTTCTCCCCAGGCTGTTTAGAGGAGGGCTTGGCTGGTTCCACGGCTGGTTGCGGAGAAGCCGCTGCTGTCTCGCCGTACTGCTTCAAGTATGCCTGTCCTGAACGGGTCCCCGCCGTAGGTTGGCTGGGCTCTGCGGCCAGGACTATTGTTTCCTCTTCTGAGTCAGTCAGCGAGGGAACATCAGTGTCCGCTTCTCGAGAGGAGGCGCATATCACATGGCAAGATGAAGCCTTCCCTTTGCCTTTGGACTTCCTGTTGGTCACAGTCGTCCATTGTTGCTCGTCGACGAGGTCAGGGTGGACCCACATGATTTCCCCTCGAGGTGTAGGGACGGGTACCAAGCCTTTCTCCTGCTGCTGATGAGGGTCTGTGTTGACCACCCTCAGTTCTCCTTTCGGGACAGAGATCACCCCCACGGGTGTCGGGGGTCGTGTCCCAAACTGGAGAATCGACGTCATGTTGGCCGTCATCTTCTTCTGCTCCGGTCGGAGTTTTAATACCTCCGCGTCAATCAGAGCTTGAAGGATGTCCTTAAAGACATAGCAGCTTTTGGTAGGATGTCCGAGCATCCTGTGGTATAAGCAGTAGGTGGGATTGTCGGTCTTGCCGACTTCCTCCGGGCGCCTAATTTCAGGGAGCTTCAGTCGATTGCTCTTGTTGAGTAGTTTGAAGAGCGAATCGACGTGTTCCTCCTTGAAGGAATACTGCTTGTTGGGGCGTGGCTGGCTTGAAGAGCCACTTGCCCTGCCTGTTTGAGGTTTGGTGGGAGATTTGGTCTCCGTCGCCAAATTATCCTTCCGCTTGGTTTGGAGGGATGTGTCTGGTGCACGCCTTGTCGACCTCTCTGGCCTGGGCTTGCCTTCTTCCGCTCTGACGCGGGCGACAATCTCCTCAGCCTGTTCACCTTGCTGGACTAATTGTTTCCAGGTGCGGCTTTCAGCAACTCCTATTGAGCAAGGAGTGAGGTTTGGAGATTATGGCGACATGTTTCCACCAGGGTGGCCTGGGTCATGCCGCTTGGACATCGGAGTGCCATGTTCCGAAATCTTTCTACGAAAGACTTGACGGACTCTCCCTTTCGCTGTTTTGTAGCTAAAAGGGTAGGCATTGTGACCTCCGAATCATCTTCGAAGAAGCGTGTTAGAAACAGCTTCTCCAAGTCGCCCCAGTTCTTGATGGAACCTTCGGGGAGCTTCATGAACCATTCAAAGGCCAACCCTTTCAGGGTGCCGATGAACAGTCGCGCCAGGATGGCATCGTTATCTACCACATTCCCGGTCTGGGATTTGAAGTAGTAGATGTGCTGGTTGGGTGACCCCTTCCCGTCGAATGCTTGGAGAGTTGGAGCCTTGAACTTAGGAGGGTACGGGACTAAGTCCCACTCGGCCGGATAGGGCCGGACTACCCCAGCTTCTTGGAGGCCTTTACGGTTGGTAAGGGCCTCGAGGCGCTGCTCCAGTTGACTCATTCTTTTAGCATGAGCCTTTCCCGGGGTCTGGTCGCTTCTTGCCTGCGACGAGGGCTTGGACACATCCGAGGTAGATCGTCGTGTCTCGTCAGAAGATTCGGAGGGTGGGCTTCCTCCCTTTCTCCCTTTCCCCTTCGGTCGTCTAGGAGGAGATCTCGCTCTTTCTTCAAGCAATTTCTCAAGCATATGCTTGAGGGAGTCAATGGATCTCTGTTGAGAGGCGATTATATCCATCTGGTGCTTCTGCGTCTGTTCTAAACGCCTGGTCGTCTCCTCAGGAGTGTCGGCCATGTAGGCGGAAGCCTCCTTCTCGACGGAAGAGTTTGAAGCCTGCGACTCCACTATAGCGGAGTGAGAACCACCCATTCTAATGCCGCGGGCTAAGGCATTATAGTCAATTGGGGGAATGGCCCCTGTCCGGGTGCGAGTGTGTTGATACACCCCCTCCGGTTCAGAGTCAGATTCCTCTGAGTTGACCATTAGTTGTTTTCCCTTGCTTCTGCTAGTCATGTTTGCAGTAAGCTCCGGGTATTCAACATCTGAGAAGGTTCTCCTCCTGTGGGAGCGTCTTCTCTTGGCTGATGGGGGAATCAGGGTCAGCTGTCTAATTAAAGACGGCTGGTGCACGCCTGACTCGCAATGGCATCCAGAGAGCATCTGGATGAGCTGTTGACAGCAGCATGGAGAAGTGGTCTGATTGGCACTCCTTTTCCTTGTCAAATAATCCCTCAAATCTGTGGGAGGGGATTAAAGAGACTGGTCTCGCAACGTCGACGACGGGAGACAGTCATGTGCTGTTCAGCCTGGACACAGGTTTCAGAAACGCGGCTGTTGCGTCGCGGCTGCGTCACGCGCGTCTGGCGTCTCTGTTGATATGAGACGCGACTTTCGCGTTGCTGTCTGCTGCGTTGGAGCAGAGAGACTTGGGAGAGAGTGGGCTGCTGGGCCCCACGCCTATGGGCGCGTGCTTCCTGCGTTTGACAAGACGCAGAAGCTTCGCTTTGGCGTTTGGCAAGTTGGTCTTCAGAAGGCTCAACTTGGGGAGTCTCGCGTTTGGGTCGCCAAACACGGACCTCTCGCACTGGACGAGGTGCGGGCAAGGCATCGGATCGTACGCTGCGTTCAACCCCAGTCAGAAAACCAACGGTTCCGACCGAGTGTTGACGCGCGCGTCTTCTCTGTCGACGCTCGGCATTCCGATTGCGCCGTGGAGGAAGAGAGAAGCCAACAACTTCCTGGTTTGTAGAACCAGGGGTGTTTGCCACGCGGGTCTCCTGAGAGACGCTGACGCGGGCGTTCTGTGCGACACGGTCGATCGCACCAGTAGATGTGCCGGGGACCACGCGGGCCTTCAGAGAGGCGTTGGCGCGTGTGTTCTGCGCGACGCGGTTGATCGCAGCAGAGGAGTCTGAGGTTACGCGGGCCTTCTGGGAGGCGTCGGCGCGTGAACCAAACTTGGCACAGTGGGCAGCAGGAGCACCCGACAGAGCCTCAGATTGGGCTTCAGGGGGCTGTCCACTTGAGACCCTGCGGCAGACGCGGGTCTTTGGGCTCTTGGAGCCAGAAGAGAGGAACTCTTCATACTTCGCCTGGTCGAACTCGACGACGAGGGATTCGACCATTTTCCCCTTACGGAGAACGTCATCTTGCACCACGGTGCGCTCGTCAGTAACGAAGGTAGTCCCCAGCGGAGTCGCCATCTCTTGTAGGGTGCCGGAAAATCCTGGTGGTCTGAGAAAGTGGTTTTAGCTGTAAAAGATTTCCTTGATTCAAGCGAAACGATTACAACCAAAAGAACTACTCTTCCCTCTTTTCCAGTTACAAGGGAGGGAGGATGTCTGAATCTTCCCTTTGTTTAAGGCTGGGTTCTTCGTGTGGCGATGGAGAGTGAATCTTGTTCTCCGTTGACCAGATGACCGTCCTGGACCGTCGGGGGTCTTCTCTTCGGTCGGTAGAAAGAGTAACTCAGCTCCGTCTACCAAAACTCTCAAAGAGGAGGTAGGCGAAGAGCGGCTAGTACTCAGTAAGCTCGCTGAAGAGTCGTGCTTCTCTCTTGATGATCCTCCTGCCTGGATTCGATCGATTTTGATGATGCCTTATCTCAAAGCTCTCTCTCTTCAAAACTCCGATCTTCTGCCCAAGTTTCGATCCTCTCAAGCTTCGATCCCCTCTTCATAGCAAACAAGGCTATTTATAGGGGTCTCAGGGGGTGAAGGTGCCTCCTGAAAACGCTCCCGAATGAGGGGCCACTACCCGCTACATGCGCGGTGACTGGCCCCGCAATCAGGGCAGTTGCAACTGAGACGCGGGCGTTGGGCCAAACGCGCCTTGAAGTTTGAGACGCGGGCGTCGAGCCAAACGCGCCTTGAGACGCGGGCTTCGGGCCTTCACGTCTGGATGCTGAGGCGAGGGCGTCGGGCCGATGCGCCTTGATGCTGAGACGCGGGCTTCGGGCCGACGCGTCTTGATGCTGAGACGCGGGCTTCGGGCCGACGCGTCTTGATGCTGAGACGCGGGCTTCGGGCCGACGCGTCTGAACGTTGTGACGCGGGTGTAGAGCCAACGCGTCTTAATGCTGAGACGCGAGCATCGATTTCTCGCGTCTAGAGCTTGAGACTCTGCTTCCTTAATGGCTGGTCTGTTAGTCATTTTTAGACAGCCTACAATGTCATGTTATTAGTTTATCAAGATTATTTAATGTGCATGTTACTTAAATCACTGGGATAACTCGGTGGTAGTCACGGTAACAATATCAACATGTAATCAGGATACCGGTATAACAGGAAATATAATATCAATGAACAGGATACCGGTATAACAGGAATATATAACAAGTATAACATGACGGTGTGTTACTGTGTAACAATATTTTACCAGTAGTAAGTAACATGGACAATAGTATCAGGTAGATATCATGTATAACAATCAAGTTTCTCATGTAAATCAAGATATTTAGGATGAGTAACAACCTACTGTCATGAACAGAATAATCTGGCAAAGTATGAATCAACTCATATCTCAAAGTCATCGATATATCCATCCTCTAAGTCATAATAAATGATATCGATCAATAGCTGTTATAAACTCCGAACATATAATATAGTCACTGATATATCTGAACCTCAATAACTGAAATAAACACAAGTTCTAATACATCTAATCAAATCCTCATATTTTAATTTTTGATCTAGATTATCACACACTCTCACTCTATCAAGGTCAATCACAGGATCCCAAAGTCAAGTAACATATTAAGTATACATGTTTAAAAATCCATCAAGCCAGATCTAGTCAGCCAAATCAACGTCTATTCCTAACCCCAAGTCAACTCAAATCCAATCGAGTATACCGACAGGTTCAAGTCCAAAATTTCATTTTATCAATAAAGATCTCCTGTTTATTAGATCATTAATATCCCAATCAATCAAAAATCATAACTAAGCAGTGTAACGTCCTCGATCAACATAGAGTCTAGATCACCTCTACATCTAATAGTCAATATTAATAAGATCATCATATATCAGTCAAACTCATCAATGTGAAAATCCATGAATAATAGCTCCTAACAGTCCAAAATTCCATCCCATCATATACATTAGAGTCAAGGGTATCATATTCACAACGTTTGATCATAATCTAACCATCATACATTTCATCTACCAAATTCGAGAGTCCAATAAAAGAATATGAAGCTCAGGTCAAACCTAACTCTAAATAAGTCTATATCGATCAAAATCAAAAAAGTCTCATATCTACCAATCCATAATCTCTAAAGAGTTTTAGTCGGATAGTCATCAAACAATTTATCCAAAAAATACCACAGATAAAATATGAATCTCTAGTCCTCAATCATCAATCATCAGCCTCAAGATCAATATACTTATATTCTACGATTTATCACCACTAGATCAGTTACAAGATCAAGTCTGGTCTAAGGTATATCAATGCTAGGCCTAAGCCAACAACAGCGATCTAGCGATCTACCAACACACAAAATGATACTGATACAAGGTCACTACACAAATAAGTAGATCAATCAATAATGTCTCATAAAGTGATACAAGTGATAATAATAGTAAAATATCTCAAACATGTTGGCCCGGAGGCCTTCCTCTCTAGTTTTGATGATGATTAACTCATGTACTTATGTTTACTAATAATCTTGTGATTTAATTTCAGATCATGTAACAAGATATTAGTTGGTGATTGCTTCAAAAAGAGGAGTTTGGAAGCTTTCACATGGTGATTCCCAGGGCCCGAGCATCAAGATCATACATAGCCTTACTCGTTGGATCACGGAGTTTGGACCGAGTCGACTTGAAGATGAAGATCATCAAGAAGACTTAGGTATCCTTTAGTTTAGTGTGTTTAGATCCATTTGTAAAGATAAGAATAGTTGATATGCTCAAGTGCATAACACACACGTTTTATGTTTGGATATTGGTTTTTTCGGTTTTTAGTTTAACCGATTTTTGTTTTCATGAATAGATTGATCAAAATAAGTTTAAATGGGTTATATGTATAGTAGATTGTATTTTAGTTATTCATGCATGCTTAAACTTTCTATAAAAACTTATTTTGACTTTCCTATTCATGTATTGAAAAATACAAGTTTGATAAAATACAAGATTTGATTTTTGATAAAAATGATAAGACACAAAAAATAGTTCAAATTGCTTGATATTTGAGTTGAAATTTTTATCACATGTTTATATATCAATGCAAAATGTTAAAACTTTTTTGGGGATTTTTACAAGACTTAAAAGATTTTTAGAAATATTCTTTACATGTGTTTCTGACCCAGAACAGTGGATGACAGGCCAGGACGGCTGACCGCACGGTCGACCGTACCAAGGGCCGGTCAACCTTGTGGTCGACCGACGTACACAGAGCTGTGCACGTCTGGAGCACAGTGAGCCGGCCGACCGAGCGGTCGACCGGACCAGAGAGCTTTGCTCTCTGTATCTGGGCGGTCGGCCGAGCGGTCGACCGGATGCCCCAACGGTCATATTTCTGACCGTTGGCGGTCGACCGGGCAGTCGACCGTAAGCCTGTCAGGCTGCCAGATCAGCCTAACAGCTAGTTTTCTGATTAGGCTATAAATACCCCATTTCTTGGGGGTTTTAACTAAGATTTTCAAGAGCAAAAATTTCTACTTTTCTGAAGTGTTTTTAAAGTTTTAAAAAGTGTTTTAGAGCTTCAAAGATTTCATCTTTATTGTTTTTCAAAGGTTTTGAAAAATCAAAGAAACTAGGTTTTGGGATATTGTTTGGATTTTCATTTCTATCATCTACAAGAGATTTCCCAAGTAGTTTTTCTTTGTTATTTGCTTTCCAAAAATACCTTGATATCCACTTGAGCTATATCTTCTATCCTAATCTATTTAGGATCTTTATTTTGTGAAAAGAGATTGTTTGAGGTTGATTGAGCCTCCAAGTTGTAAACACCCTTACTTTTGTTGTATCCCTCTTTGGTAGAGGTTGATCGGGTGATTGGTTTACTCCCTCTTTGGTAGAGGTTGAGTTGGTTGGTTTGCTTCCTCTAGTGAGAGGTGGAGTTTGGTTTGTATCCCTCTTCGGTGGAGGTGATTTGTGGTTGTATTGGCTACGGGCCTACCCCTCGGTTGTGAGGCGGTGTTTGAGAGAGGAGTTCGGTACTCCCTTGTTGTAAAAATCCTTCTCGGTGAAGGTTCCCTTGGTGGGAGTCCTCGGTGGACAAGATAGTGGATTAGAAATCCTTCTCGGTGAAGGCGGGGACGTAGAGCTAGGGGCTCGAACCTCGGAACATATCTTTGTGTTTGCGTTTGATCCATTGTCTCTCTAACTCTCTCTCTCTTTTATTTGTGCAAAGCATCATTCTTCATTCATATAATTCATATTGCTTGTGTTGCCTTGCATTATTTCATATTGCTTATCATCCTTATATGCTTGGCTTGTTTGTGTGTGCCTCACTTGTACTTAACCACAAGAGCTTCATATAGCACCTCAACCCATATCTAGGGGAATCAAGAGGAGTTAGTCTAGAGCCCTTCACGGGGAATTCGGCTACACTTGTGTGTTGTACTAAGTGTGATTGCAAAATTGTCTTAACTTCCGCATTTAGCGCATTTAATTTCTAGATTAGCACTTACACCTATTCATCCCCCCCTCTAGGTGTTTTATAATTGGTATCAGAGCCTACGCTCCTAATACTTTAGGCTTAACATCCTAGGAGTGAGATCTTGGTTAGCTAATCTACCATTTGCATTTTGCACATTTGTTTGCTTGCACACATTTTGTTTGCACTCATGGATAGCCCACCAATGTTTGATATTTCTAGACTTGATATTTGGAAGGTCAAGATGAGTTGCTATTTGAAGATCCTAGGTTTGCATGTTTTCCTTGCCGCTATCAAGAAATGTTATCTTGGTAATAGCAATCATATAGGGGCCAATGCACTAGCCCTTGAGGCCATTAGAAGCACACTTCCTAAAGAATATCTTTTGCTTGTTTCTAATCTTGATTCCGCCTTTGCAGTGTGGAACAAGTTGACAACAACCACCACCTCCGAGCTTCAATGCCAATCCAACAAGAGGAGGAGACTAGTGGAGAATCCGATTCACAATGCTATATGATCCAAGGGAATGACTCCCTTGAGGTACATTCGGATACTCAACTAGATAGTTTTGATTCTAGTTCTTCATGTGATGATCATATTGATGCCCATGCTTTAAATGAAGAACTTTCTATTGTTTGTGAAAAATTGATTGAAAAATATAAGATTTTGAAAAAGAAAAGTCAAGGCCTTGAAAAAGAAAATAAAATTTTAATTTCTAGACTTGATATTGTTTTGCAAGAGAAAGAGGAGATTTCTAATGAAAGGGATTCATTGAAATCTCAACTTGAACTTGCACTAAAAGAAAATGAATTTTTGAAGAATAAAATGAGTGTGTTAATGTTTTGAAAAATAATGAGGTTTTATCTTCAAAGTAGATTCTATTTTAAGAGATAACAATATTTTGAAAAATGAAATTGATTTTATTACAAAAGAATTAGATATTTGTGTTAAGAAAAATAAATCTTTGAAAAATGATATTGTTTTCTCATGTTTGCCATGCTAGGGTAGTTCCATCTAGA
Source organism: Agave tequilana (assembly GCA_038442645.1). Lineage (NCBI taxonomy): Eukaryota > Viridiplantae > Streptophyta > Magnoliopsida > Asparagales > Asparagaceae > Agave > Agave tequilana. Next base: position 96,825 of record JAVJIF010011370.1, read on the forward strand.
TCACCCATTGCATGCCACACTTCTTCTTTAATTAACAATGATATATCTTTACTTAAGAAGAGTGTTGATTGTTTGGGCTCCACTTTGAGCCAATGTGTAGTGGGTCATACACGTTTGGAAACTTTGTTTCGAAAGAAGCAAGTTCCATCTATTATTCATGCACACCCCCACGGCATACACATGCTCCACACGGACACCATCACACTTTGTATGCTCATGTGTACACTTGTACACATTGTGGATGTAAGGGCCACCTTGCTAAATTTTGTTATGATAGAATACATGTTTCCAATTTAGCAAATAATTTTGTTTGGGTTAGAGAAGGTACTAACCCTCATGGACCCAATAAGATATGGGTACCAAAGACCACTCCTCTTATGTTTGATGTAGGTGTGGGCTCTCACATGATGTGAGAGTAGCGGCACCTTGGAGTGGATGCGTTCCGTACCTAAAGGAAACATTTTGGATGCATCACTTTCAAGGAAGTTTTGGTAGGAGGACCACCTTGTTTTGGAGACATGGAGAGTTGCCTCATAGGTTTTGGTAACGGTCTCTTACTCCTTATTTATTTATGCATGCTTTTCATGTTTATTGTTTATAGCATGTTTTGATGTTTATTGATTATTATGAAAATGCCATGATAATTAGACTTATGACATACATGTATAGTATTTGAGACACCCATGTTTAATATGGACTATTATTTTGTGTTCTCACCGTTTGTTTAGCTTTCATGTTATCATAGGTTAATAACATGTGAATTTACATAATAATAATGTTATGTTTATTATGTTGATTTATGATTTGTTTTATGCTTCATGATTTGATTACATGTTTAGATGTTAGTTTTCATTAAGACTAGGTATATATTTGTACATATAGTGGGCCACAAATAAATCTATATATGTTTGAGCTTGAATGCTTATTTGAACCCATTAGATGTGCTAGTATAGTCTAGTTTTGATGATCCATGCATTTTAAACTTGTATTCCGATTTTTGATTTGTTTTTGTGTTTATATTTAACTTCATGTATATGTCTATTTTATCCAAACTATTGTCTATACATATACATCCTTTTGAGCCACGTGCCTTCATGCATATATCTTTGTGGATTCGTTGTGTTTGGATATGTATGTATACTTTAGTTTGTATAGGACATACATATACTTGAAGATTAAATAGTTTTGATGATTTTTCATGTTTTCATGTTTCAAGGAATATTGAGCTTATTGTCCATCTTTCATGATTATGATCTTCAATTGTATTTGTACACTCACATTTATTGTTTACTCATGTGTTTGTTTTCATGAGTCATATTTATGCTTAATTGGCTTAGAGTGTTGATTATCATGTGGATTTCATGTTTCATGAAAATAATTTTATTTTATTCCTTGCTTGAAGGATTTCGTACTAGTTTACAAATTTTTCATATAACTAGTTGCGATATTCTTCATTTGGTAGAGTTTTCAAACAAACTATATTTTTCAACCTAATTTTGAAAACCCCTACCATCCAACGGGTGGTTGGTTGGGAGACCATGCCTTGTGTATGTTTTACATTAAAAATCTTTTAAACATAAACATGGTTGGGTGGTAGTTATATGATATATACACTTGATCATTATTGTTGTTTCAATTGGTATCATTGAAATTCTTTAAATTGGTATCAATTTTGACCTTTCTTGTATACTCATATATGTTTGTATGTATGTATGCTTTCAATTCCAAGAATATCAATTTCAATTGGTATCTATTTTTCATACATATATATATATATATATATATATATATATATATATATATATATATATATATATATATGTTTGTGTTTATGCTAAGCTTGAGCTTCAATTTTGCTTCAATTGATTAGTTTTCAATTGCTTTTCAATTGGTATCTCATTTCAAGCCTACGCATTGTTTTAGTTGGTATTTCATAAAGGGGGAGAAAATTTGTTTTTGTATTTCAATTGGTATTTGGTTACTCTTCACTCCCTTGCTTTATGATAGAAAATAAAAAAATTTAAATTGATATCATATACTTAAAAAGAAAAATACTCTTTTTGATATCAAGATGTTTATTTGAATGTTTTAAAAATTGGTATCTCAAAATTTTGTTTTAGAAAATAAATACAAAAGTTTTGATTTATATTTTCTATATGTAAGGAGAACTTAACATCTCTTCCACATATAGATTCATGTTGAGTGTATCTTGTATTGAAGAGCTTGACATCTCTTCTTTATGTGGTACACGTGTGTAGGGGGAGCTTCACATCTCCTCTTATACATTACATATTTTACGTTATGTGAATTAGGGCTTGTCATCCCTCTTTCATATAATGTATATATGTAGGAAAGTTACTTTACCGTCTCCCTCTTCATGAATGTATATCGCATATACCATTTGTTGATTGACCTATGTTTACTTTCAATTGGTATCAAGATGCTACCTTGACATATTTTCAATTGGTACCTTAATTGATTGTCACCCCTATTTGATTTTTGTTTTTGTTTTAGACAAAAAGGGGGAAAATATTGTTTTTAATAACCTTTATTGACTCATTGTTTCAAACAAAAAAAAGGGAGAAAATTTATTGATTTAGTTTTGCTTTTACCCCTTATTGATGATTGTTTCTTTGTATTAAAAAGGGGGAGAAGATTTTGTTTTGGTTTTACCCCTTTGTTGATGATTGACAAAAAGGGGGAGAAAGATTTTGAGTTTAATTAAGTTTTATATATGCATATTTATGTTTTGCATATATTAAGTTTAATTTAGTTTAATTTTAATTGGTATCTAGAGCATGTTTTGTTTTTGAACATTTCATTGTGCATCTAGAGCCTTTTTATTGTTTATGCATATCTATGCATGTTCCATGTTTAATATTCATTGCATATTTATGTTTATTTGTATATGCATGAGTTAAGGAGGAGCTTCTTTGAAGCTTAACTTTAATCCATGCATATATAACTCCATGAGTTTTGTCATCATCAAAAAGGGGGAGATTGTTGGCCCGGAGGCCTTCCTCTCTAGTTTTGATGATGATTAACTCATGTAGTTATGTTTACTAATAATCTTGTGATTTAATTTCAGATCATGTAATAAGATATTAGTTGGTGATTGCTTCAAAAGAGGAGTTTGGAAGCTTTCACATGGTGATTCCAGGGCCCGAGCATCAAGATCATACATAGCCTTGCTCGTTGGATCACGGAGTTTGGACCGAGTCGACTTGAAGATGAAGATCATCAAGAAGCCTTAGGTATCCTTTAGTTTAGTGTGTTTAGATCCATTGTAAAGATAAGAATAGTTGATATGCTCAAGTGCACAACACACACGTTTTATGTTTGGATATTGATTTTTCGGTTTTTAGTTTAACCGATATTTGTTTTCATGAATAGATGTATCAAAACAAGTTTAAATGATTTATATGTATAGTAGATGTATTCTAGTTATACATGCATGCCTAAACTTCCTATACAAACTTATTTTGACTTTCCTATTCATGTATTGAAAAATACAAGTTTGATAAAATACAAGATTTGGTTTTTGATAAAAATGATAAGACACAAAAATAGTTCAAATTGCTTGATATTTGAGTTGAAATTTTATCACATGTTTATATATCAATGCAAAATGTTAAAACTATTTTTGGGGATTTTTACAAGACTTAAAAGATTTTTAGAAATATTCTTTACATGTGTTTCTGACCCAAAACAGTGGCTGACAGGCCAGGACGGCCGACCGCACAGTCGACCGTACCAAGGGCCGGTCGACCGTACCAAGGGCCGTCGACCTTGCGGTCGACCGACGTGCACAGAGCTGTGCACGTCGGCAGCACAGTGGGCCGGCCGACCGAGCGGTCGACCGTACCAGAGAGTTTTGCTCTCTGTATCTGGGCGGTCGGCCGAGCGGTCGACCGGATGCCCCAACGGTCATATTTCTGACCCTTGGCGGTCGACCGGGCGGTCGACTGCAAGCCTGTCAGGCTGCCAGATCAGCCTAACGGCTAGTTTTTCTGATTGGGCTATAAATACCCCATTTCTGGGGGTTTTAACTAAGATTTTCAAGAGCAAAAATTCCTACTTTTCTGAAGTGTTTTTAAAGTTTTAAAAAGTGTTTTAGAGCTTCAAAGATTTCATCTTTATTATTTTTCAAGGGTTTTGGAAAATCAAAGAAAACTAGGTTTTTGGGATATTGTTTGGATTTTCATTTCTATCATCTACAAGAGATTTCCCAAGTAGTTTTTCTTTGTTATTTGCTTTCAAAAACACCTTGATATCCACTTGAGCTATATCTTCTATCCTAATCTATTTAGAATCTTTGTTTTGTGAAAAGAGATTGTTTGAGGTTGATTGAGTCTCCAAGTTATAAACACCCTTACTTTTATTGTATCCCTCTTTGGTAGAGGTTGATCGGGTGATTGGTTTACTCCCTCTTTGGTAGAGGTTGAGTTGGTTGGTTTGCTCCTTCTAGTGAGAGATGGAGTTTGGTTTGTATCCCTCTTCGGTAGAGGTGATTTGTGGTTGTATTGGCTACGGGCCTACCCCTCGGTTGTGAGGCGGTGTTTGAGAGAGGAGTTCGGTACTCCCTTGTTGTAAAAATCCATCTCGGTGAAGGTTCCCTCGGTGGGAGTCCTCGGTGGACAAGATAGTGGATTAGAAATCCTTCTCGGTGAAGGCGGGGACGTAGAGCTAGGGGCTCGAACCTCGGAACATATCTTTGTGTTTGCGTTTGATCCATTGTCTCTCTAACTCTCTATCTTTTATTTGTGCAAAGCATCATTCTTCATTCATATCATTCATATTGCTTGTGTTGCCTTGCATTATTTCATATTGCTTATCATCCTTATATGCTTGGCTTGTTTGTGTGTGCCCCACTTGTACTTAACCACAAGAGCTTCATATAGCACCTTAACCCATATCTAGGGGAATCAAGAGGAGTTAGTCCAGAGCCCTTCACGGGGAATTCGGCTACACTTGTGTGTTATACTAAGTGTGATTGCAAAATTGTCTTAGCTTCCGCATTTAGCGCATTTAGTTTCTAGATTAGCACTTACACCTATTCACCCCCCCTCTAGGTGTTTTACAAAACAGTCACATGTAATGATGAAAGTGAAACACTCACAAAATGATGAAGAGAAACACTCACAACATGATTAAATAAAATTTAACAAAGAAGTAAAACACTCACAAAATTAAACAAAGAAGTGACACTCACCTGAGTTAGATCGCAATCCAAAACACTACAAATCCTAAAATCCCAGTAAATCTACATAAAGTATTTCAATAGAAATTGTTAGGATCTTTCATTAACTTAAGGTTGGGAGTATGATCCTATGAATTACATGAACTTAATAGGTTTAATTGGACTAATTGTAAATTCTCTTTTGTTAGGTTTTTTTTTAAAAAAAAACTTTTAACATTAAATTTCGTAACGGGTTCGAATTTACCATTTAATAAAACTGACTTTAAAGGGGGTAATTTGATTTAATTTATGTTGTTATTCTTCTGAAAATTTTATCATGAAAAGTAGAAGTAATGTAGATTGTGATTTATATTTTTTCTCTATTTTTTTGATATTTTTAACTATTTTTCTTTTTATGTGTATTCTTCTTTCTTTCTTTCTTTTCTTTCTTCTTTTCTTTTCCCTTTTAATACCTATGCATCAACCAGCCCAGGCCCAGGCCCATGTCCAAGCTGGACCAGACCAGGCCAAGGCCTGGTCCATAATTTTCTTTTTCTTTTTTTTTTATAAATCCAGCATTAGCCCAGGCCCAAGCCCAGTCCAGGTCCGGGCTGGACCAGGCCAGACCTGGGCCTGGTCCAGATTTTTCCCTTTTTTTTTTTTATAAAGTGGCTGCTACGCAGTGGGCTGGCCTAGCCCACTGCGCAGCCTGGGCTGCTCGCGCCCAGGCCCGGGTGCGAGTCTACGCCCGGGTCTGTGCGCAGGGAACAGTTTTTTTTTTTGAAATTCTTTTTTTTAATATCAGAAAATTATTTAAATTAAATTATGGGTTGATATATCTATGTTATTTTAGTTGGATTATAGATTAGGTTTTGATATATAAAAATATTCATGGAGACTAAAGTAGGACATGATTTTAATAAACAATTTATATCAAATAAATTTGATAAAATAAATTTCTTACTTGATTTTTGATCCCCTAGCATGCTCCTCAATTTGCACTTCAAGATCTTTTGTTCATGAGGAGAAAAGAAAGATGAAAGTTGAAAGAGTTAGATTAGGGTTTCTCTTGAGGTAGAAGAGAAATAAAGAGATGGGGAGAGTTAGGTCATGATTTTCTTTTGGAGGTAGAAAAAGAGAAGAAGTTTAGGGTCTTTATATAGATTATTAGGAATTTTAGAAACCTGAATTCTAATTAGGTTTAGATTGCTTAATTTAGTAAGTTAGGATTAGGATGGAAATTTGGATTGGAATTTGAATTATGATTATATAACTAGATTAGATTATAGATTTGAATTTGGATTAGGATTAGGATTAGAATTGGGTTTTGGGTTAACGGGTAAGGATCTAATGGTAATGAGTTTTGGGCTTTAATTAAAAGAAATAATTAATATAGAGAATAAAAAATAGAGAGTGGGCTTGCGGGCTTAGTTTTTGGGCTTAAAGAAAAATAGAAAAAGATGAAAATAAGGAAGTGAGCTTGACTCATGTGGGCTTAGAATAAAAAGGAAAAGAAAATAAAATGAAAAGGAGAATGGGCTGAGCTTATTAGGCTTGGATGAAATAATAATACTACTAATAGTGATTAACAATATCATAATAATAATTACAATAATAATAATAACAATAGTAATAATAATAAAATTATTAACATTAAAAATCTTATCTAATTATACTTGGTAAAAATACTACCATTAATAGTAATAACTAAAACAATACAATATGAACAAGAATAATAACAATATCAATATTAACAATAATGGAAACTGCAATAATAATACTAGTAACATAGTAATGGGAAAAATATTAGTTAGTAATTAAAATGATAATACTTAATAATGTTAAATATAATTATAAGGCCAAAATACCATTTACTATCTTAAAATAATTTGTACTGTAACTCAAGTTAATAAATAATAATATATTACCGGTAAAATAAAATAAATACTTTAAAAAATACTGTATTTTAAACTAGGGATATTACAGTGCTAGTTTCATGGAACAGGCATAGTCCGGGAGAAGCGACTTGGGAGCGGGAAGACGTCATTCGTGACTGTTACCCGCATCTGTACGAGCCTTGAGTGGTAATATTCTCTTGCACTCCATCTTGTGTCTTATCAATTCTTTATTTCCATGTTCATCTCTTTCCTTATAGAAATTTTGAGGACGAAATTTTGTTAGGTGGGAAGATTGTAGCACCCCGTACCCGGGATACGTACCCAGATACGAGCCCCAAAATTTTTCGATCATATTACTCAATTTTCTTCCTGTATGTGTTCATGGGTTGTGATTACTTATTTTATTGAGTACCGGATCTGAATTCTCAGACTTAGAGTAAACCCTGACCCAAACCAGGAACCCGATACCAGTCAGTAACCCGATTTGACTTTCTGGTAGTCCGATTTGACCGATTTCACTTTCAGACACTGTTTTCTAATATTTTAGATTTTTCATGATTTTCTGAAATTTTCTAAAATTTTTCTACAAAATCTCCAAAACCGGTGTCGGTCAGCATCGCTGAATGATTCCCGGATTTTTAGTTTTTAAATGGGATTGAATTTTTAAAAATGTCTTTCATGTTACTTCTTAAAATTTTATTTTATATCTAAATACATTTTTTGGGATTTTTTAAAATTTATCAAAATTTCACCGATTCTGGTGTCGGCCGGTATCGCCAGAAGATTTCAGGATTTTTAATTTAAAAACTACAACGAATTTCTCAAATTCGATTTCACCGAGTATCTTAGAATAATATTTGCTATTTTGAGAATTTTTTAGAACGTTTCTGAAACGGTCAAATTTCGCCCCATTTAAATAATAATATTATTTACCAATAATTTCTTTTCTTACTTATCCTTCCCTATTCCCCCACTTTGTACTTTCAAAATTATAATAAATAAATTAGTTAATAATAAAAAATTTAAACTATTTATTTTCTTTTTTTCTTATTTTTTCTTTTCTTTAATTTTCTTTCTTTTCTTTATTTTTTTTTCTTCCCTTTGATTTCCCCCCACAATTAATGCTCAGCCGCCTACAAGCCACCCGCCGCCTACAGTAGTAGGGCTGCTATCGTAGCCCTATCACCCCCCAATTCATCATTCCATTTCTTTCTCCTTCTCTATTAAACCACCAAATTCCCATTTCCTTTTCATTTCAAAAAAAAATCCAAAAAAAGCAAACTCCATCTTCAACCAACAAGCAACGCACGCACCCACCCCTGGCCGCCGCCTCCATCATCACCACCACTGCCGCCGGCCACCCCTAGGCCAGCCAACCAACTCCCCCACAACCCCTCTTCACTCCACCACCTCCATCAACCTCCAACAACCTCCACCACCTCCAATTTCACCAAAACCCACCTCCATCACCACCCTTTCTCCTCCAAAATTCACCCTCATCTCCACCAAATTCTCCACTTTCACCACCCCATCATCACCTTCTCCTCCTTCTCTTACTCCCCAACACCACCAATCATCACCACCACCACAACAACACCACCACCACCAACCACCATCACCACCTCCACCAACCAAACAACATCAACCAACAACTCCACTCCACCCTCCCCCCTTAGGCCGCACGCCGCCTCCCCTCCCCGGCGCCGCCGCCGCCAGTGGTGGCCGATGGCCAGCCCTCCCCCTCCATTTTTTTTCTTTCCTTCCTTCTTTCTTTCTTCTTTCTCTCTTTAATTCTTTCTTTCCTTTTTTTCATTTCTTTCCCTAAATAAACTAACATTTCCCTTATTCCTAAACTACCCATCCCCTCATCCTAAAATTACCTCCCTATATTTACACCCAATACCCCTCTCCTTTTAAATCCTAATTCTTTTCTAAAAACACCATATTTTCTCTCTCTTTCTCTCTCTCCTTCCTACAACTTTCTTCTCCTCTCTCCTCTCCCATTCCCTCTCTAATATTTATATAAATATTTATAATTATATATTTTAATATACAACTATGGGCTAGTGGATTACTCGAACGGTTCGCTGATTCCCAGATTTTTAATCGTTATTTCACCCCGGTTTCAGGCGAGCGCTTATTATTAATTTAAAAATAATACTCTTGTATTTATAACATGATATTGATATGGGGATGTTTTAACATGCTATATTTGACTCTGATATCTTTCATGCTATATTTGACACATAATACCGGACATTGGTACTTGCCATGCTATATTTGACACCAACACTTGTCATGCTATATTTGACACCGATAATTGCCATGCTATATTTGACACCGATATTTGCCATGCTATATTTAACACCGACACTTGCCATGCTATATTTGACACCGATAATTGTCATGCTATATTTGACACCAATATTTGCCATGCTATACTTGACCCGTGACATCTGACACTGGCACTCGGTATTTACACCAACACTTGGTATGTTACACTTGATATATTATTTATGACTCCGGCACTCGGTATTTACATCGGCACTCGATATATAGACCCGGTACTTGATCTATGTCATACCTGACACCTGACCCTAACACCCGGTATATGATATGCTTTCATGTGGTACAAAACCTGGACCTGACATTGTGACCCTTGACCGGACACTACCACCCCTGATACCTGTATTATACGACATATTCATGATTATCACTTTTATGGGGAGTTGACATGGTTATTATATTATTATTACCAGATATTCAGTACTCCTGTACTTTAGTATACTTGAACCCCTGAAATAGGGAGGCTCCTGACATTACTCCTGACATTATACTCTTGTTGACCCCCGTAATAGGATAACCATGGATATTGGACTTTTGTGAATATCCCGTGAACAGTATTATTTGAGACTTTGTTATATTTAAACAACCTACACCGGGATGGGGGAATTGATGGGTATCGATATAGCTTCTGTTTTTATGGTGGCCATACATATGTTGTATAACTATTCCTGTTGGATTCGACCCGGAGGCCACCAGGCATTTCCGAGGGGTGTACTGGCACCCCTATCCCCTTGCCTGCCGTCGGGTGTGCTATAATCCCTTGGGTATATCTTGGGGGAACGGTGACACTCTATTCCTGTTTGGGCGTATACCAAGACCTTCGGTCATATAGTAAGTCCCGGTGCATAGCGGTACGTTCCGGCTCAGTCCTGGATATTCCTAGGTCGTTGTCCCGGGCATGCACGGGACCCATTCTAAACATGGTTCATCGTTCCCCATCAATTTCCAATAACCAACCTCGCTCGGCTTCTTTGCGAAAGTATATGGCACCGGTCATATACCGAAACATACAAATTGAACGAGTCTTAATAATAACTCAATAATTGACTTCATGCTACATGAATTTTATTGTCGTGTTCATACTTGCCATTTATTGTAGTTACTCCGTGCTTGCTAATTTGATTACATGACATTTAACCTGCTATACTTGCTTTATTTCATGATTCACTATTTATTGTGTTTATTCAATGCATATTGATTTTGATACATTATACTTGACCTGATGCACTTACTTTTATTTATACTTGCCACTTGGCTTCTTCTTGCACTCGCTGGGTTGCCCACTAATAACCCTGAATTTTTATGTTCAGATTTGACAGGTTGGACCGAGGTAGACCCTTCAGCTGAGGACCAGGCCTACTTCGAGGAGCAGGCAGATCAGCCGTAGTTCCATACCATCTTCCCCACTCGCGAGATTCCCTCTTCCAGCTCGTAAGTCTTTATCTTTGTACCATGTACAGTCTACTTTTGTACTATCTAGTGATGTAATATTGATGTAATATTATGTCACTATTTGTGATGACTAAGTACTTGTACTATTTTGTGTTGGATGTATAATACCACGTATTTCCGCACTTTGATCTCTGTATGGTGTTGTATTGATGCTTAGCGTACATACGTGATGGTACCATCACCCTGCATGTGTACGTCGCAGTGGCGTCCCCGTACCCGCCGGATCGGGGTGCCACATAAATAATGTGGAATTTAAAAACAAAATGCAACACATTTAGTGTAACCAAAGAGTGTAGCTGAATTCCCGGTGAAGGGCTCTGGACTAACTCCTCTTGATTCCTCTAAATAAGAGTTGAGGTGCTATATGAAGCTCTCTTGGTTAAACACAAGTGAGGCACACAAACAAATACAACCAAGCATATAAGTATGAATGAGCAATATGAATGATGCAAGGCACAATATAAATGAGAGAGAGTTAAGAGAAAGTAGATCAAGCGCAAACACACAGATATGTTTCGAGGTTTGAGCACACAGCTCTACGTCCCTACCTTCACACAGAAGGATTTCCACTAACTCATCCACACAGGGAACCTCCACTGAGGATTTGGGCAAATACAATTTGGGAGTACACAACTCCTCTCTCAAATACAACTTCTCACTAGAGGCAAAGCACAAAGCCAAACAACAATCAATAATCACCTCACACTTGAGGTATTCCAACTCAATCTCCACCTCTCACTAGAGGGATACAAATACCACTTCCACAATCACCTCTTATTAAAGGGATATCAACACAATCACCTATCACTAGAGGGATATCACAAAGAATAGAAGGTTACAATACTTGGTGGTCTCTCTCAACCACAAACCAATTTTCCCACAAAATAAGATCCTAATAGATAGGATAGATTGATAGCTCAAATGTGAGAAAAACAAAGAGTTTAGAAATCAAAAACATAAGAAAAAACTCTTGAGAAAACTTCTAGAATAGGTATAAAAATGAAGATCAAAAATCAATCCCAAAGACTTCTCCTTTTCTTGATTTTTCCAACCCTTTTAAAAACAAATAAAGATCAATATTTTGGCTCTAAAACTATTTTAAAAACTTGTAATAAAACACTAGAAAGAATGAGAATGTTGCTCTTGGAATACTTGTTCGAAACTAGCTAAAGAATCGGGTATTTATAGCCCCAATCCAAATCTGCCCGTTGGCAGCTGGAAAGGGCAGAATTGCCCTTCCGGTCGACCGGGCGGTCGATCAGCCAACGGTCAAATTTATGACTGTTGAGCCCACCGGTCGATCGCTCGGTCGACCGGGCCTGGATCCAGAGAGCAACGGCTCTCTGGCCGGTTGACCTCGGTCGACCGGAGATGGATACAGAGAGCAGAACTCTCTGCCGGTCGACCGGGGTCTTTTCGAAGAGCAGAGCTCTCTGGCGGTCGACCGACCCGGTCGACCAGCCCACCAGCCTGGATGCGTGTATGTCCTGTGCACGTCGGTCGACTGGACCGGTCGACCGACCTCTGTCGCGGTCGACCGGCCCAGTCGACCGGCAGACAGCCAGTCCAGCCTAATGTAGGATTTAAAAACTCGACTTTATAACTTCAAATAAATCCCATAAAATCACATAAATTTCACAAAAATTAGTTCTTATTATATCTTTGAAATACAAATATGTGTGATGAAAATTCAACACATATTTTAAACAATTTAAAACCATTTTTTTGTTCTTGAAAATTTGCCTTAAACTAAAAACTGTATTTTCCAAAACTCGAATTTTTGAAATGAAAAACCGTTTTCTCCAAAACTCATGCAAATACAAAAACATGATATTGAAATAACTTTTAAGCATATTGTATATGGATAGAATCCAATATACATGTAAAGAATTTATATCTATGTTTTTGACTTGAAAACCAAGATCGGTTAAACCGACAAACCAAACATGAAACATTAAACTGAAAACATGTGTGTATTGTGAACTTGAGCATATCAACACTATCTAATCTTTATAATGATCTAAACAAAATTTTAAACTAAACAAACTGATGTCTTCTTATAGAACGCCGTCTCCAAGTCGACTCGATCCAAACGTGATCCACCGAGCTTGACTCCAACCGAGTGCTAGATGTGAACTTGACGCTTGAGTTCTTGAATCACCATTTGAAAGCTTGAAAACACCTTTGTTGAAGCTAATCACCTACTAATATCTTGATAAAATATCTGAAAACTAAATATCACAAGATTATTAGTAAACTATAACTATATGAGTTAATCATCATTAAAACTAGAGTGAAGGGCCTCTGGGCCAACAGTGGTAACCTGGAGCAGAGGAAGAGGAGGGCGTGGCAAGATTGGCTTTCAAAGACGTTGGCCTCGTGGGTCTCGTGGGAGACGTTGACGCGGGCCACGCGCGTGACGCCGCCAGAAATAGCCCTGTTTACGCAGACCATATTCGGGGAATTCTCTAAAGAGATTTGAGAGCAGATCTCCAGCGGTACTATCGCGCCCCCCTCGGGGACTTGGAGCCAAAAGAGAGAAACACCTTATACTTTGCCTGGTCGAATTCCACAACGAGTGACTCGACCGTTTTCCCATGAAACTGATGTCACCTTGCACCACAACTTGCTCATCAGTAGAGAAAGTATTCCCTAGCGGAGTCGCGACCTTGTACGGGGAGGAAAGTTGAAAGTTTATTGCAAAAGTTTCTTGAATCAATGAAAAGTCACAACAATTTAAAATTCCAACTACAAGAGAGAGAAGACACTCAAGCTCAGATCTTCTCTTTGTTTAAGGCTGGATTCTTTGTGTAGCAGTAGACAGTGATTCTTATTTTCTGCTGACCGGGTGAACATCAAACTCTTCTGAAAATCTTCTCCTAGGATCATTGTTGGAGTAGCAACTTGGTAGAAAAGTTTAACCCTTTATAAGTATTCCTCAGCTGAAAATTTCAACCCTTCTTCAATAGCTGTAACGCCCCGATCCTAAAGATACGGAGTCGTTATGGCGACGTATATACGCAAGGGAAATACCCCACGTATACACGCTAAGCCTCAATTGTAACCTGAACAAGTTATAATCAGAACTATAATAATCAAGGACCACTGCAATAATACATATAATGACTACACATGATCTCAATGAAATAAGGAATAGAATGGAAGCAAAATGTGATATATAGGAATCAAAGAACAATAGCAGGAATAAGAATGCAAGAATACCAAAATAAAAAGGAAGGGAGAATCCAGCTCCTTGCAAAGCGTACCGTCTCATCGAACACCTGCACATTAGAACAACCGTCCAATAGCTGGACGTGCAAACTCAGGGTCGTCAGAACGCGACCATAATGAGTGTGTGTGTAAAGGGAAAACAGCTCGTGCAGAAGAAACCATATGCATATATAATAGTAAGAACAACTGCAGATAGAAAAACTAAATAACCAAATAAATAACTGAACAGTAACACATATGATAAAAACATGAATACAGGTAGCAGGCAAATGGCACAACTGTAAATATACAATCAATGTCAAGGCGTGTAATCTATCACATGTCACTAGGTTGGCATCCAAGTCTGGTCACAAGTCTGGTCTTGGTTACAATCATTTGGTCCTGGTTACAATCATGTATACAGTCATGTGTCATAAGGCAGGGTAACCATTCAGGATACAATACAGGGTGTAACCTAGCATATCACTGGTTGCTATACAATCCAGTCATGAATATGGTTATATGTCTATCACAGTGATATAAATGTACAGTTAGATGATTGTGGTCAGTCACAATTCAATAACAGTTTATTATTAATTATGTCAGCGAACACCAATTGCCACCTGTAATAGGCGCATCCCATACTACGCCTACTACATGTGTCAATCAGAATCCTAAGTTATTGAAATTAATAGAAGAGACATTGTCCATGCTTTAGGGGGGTCCCGTACATACCCGGGACCACGGCCCAGATGCCTGGCGCTGAACCAGGCCCTACCGCCAGGTAGTCAGTAACAGTAACAGTACTCACAGTATCACTGTGGAACAATAAACTCACAGTAACACTGTGGAACAGTAAACTCACAATAATACTGTGGAACAGTAAACAGATGGGATGTCAGTCATCCCCCGGAACCCTGCAGTGGAACCGTAAGTCGGCTGCGCAACCTGTATCCTAGGTCCACCCAAATACAGACGCTGTCTCCTCCATCAATTTCCCCAATCCCGGTGTAAGTTGTTCAATTTTCATTATTATTTAATTCAGTAAAAAACAATCAATACCCATGTTACATATAACCCTGGGACAATGCGGTGACAGTAACGATAACAGTACAGTAACAGTCAATCAGTAATCGTATACACGGTGAACAATATCAGTAACAGTGAACAGTAACAGTAACCGTGTATACGATGAACAATAGGACTGTACAGGGTGTTACGGTCAAACAATCTTTTCCCATTAACTTTCAGTAACATGAATAATACAGTAATAGTCCTGATACTGCTCAATAGACAGTCTCAACTAAAACTGATCCTAATCTCATCCATCCCTACTGAAAAGATATCAGAACTGATCTATCGACTCATAGTCTCAATAACAATCACTATGAACATCAAACATTGAATCCAAGTCCAAGTATCCGATACAGTAATCACCATCATAATAACTCAATCTCTATTAACTGAAGTAATCCAGTCTCTAACATCATAACAAGTCCACATCAATATCTGAAAGAATCATCAACTAAGTTATCATCGATAAAAGAATATCAAGTCTGGAAAGTACTCTACTTGAAATATATCATCTCATCTTAATGCAGATCGGGCTTTATCATAAAGTATGTAAATCCAATGCCACCTATAACTCAAGTTCAGTCCAACTCACAGTCCAATAGTTACTTGATCGTCAAGTATTGGTACACATCAAGTAATCAAATACAACAATCACCGTTCCAACAGGTATCAATAATCGTAGTTAGTTCCCTCACTCTAACTATCTAACCTGATTCCAAGTCTTCACAATCACCACTCCTATTAAGATCAATCATTATACCCCATCACTCGGTAACAAATCCAATCCATGCATATAAGATCTATTAGGTCAAGTCATTACACCAATATCCATCTCTAGGAATCATATCCATCCATCAATAGTCATGTACATCCATCTATATCCATTACATAACTCATGGGTAAGGTCTACATCCAATAAAGGAACTACACAGCTGACAGACAGGTATTAGTCGACTGGAGCCATATACAAGTCGACTAGATAAAGATGTAGTCGACTAATCAAGTGGCCAAGTCGACTAAACCAAGGCCAAGTCGACTGACAGGGTAGGGCAAGTCGACTAATACAGATACAGAGAGTAACACGCTTCCAGGTCAACCTATTAGTTGACTAGGGCAAAGGGTAAGTCGACTACACTAACTATTAGTCGACTACTAAATGTGTCAAGTCGATCAGCAGAGGAAATACAGAGAATCAACATAACCTGGGAGCTATGCTAGTCGACTACAGGTGCTGGGTAAGTCGACTAATACATGGATTAGTCGACTAATAATGTGGGCAAGTCGACTAGTCAAGTTCTGTCAGCCAGAAATCAGAGGTTCATAAATTCCTATTCCTTGTTGCTAATATATGGATTCGAGCCTCTCTCTCACACAATCAACATACACAACCATTACTCTATTCTATATACATGTACACATGAAATCATGATCAAATCAATGCATATAAATACGAGTAATCAAAAGGAGGAGGAGAATACACTCACTTGAAATGACGCGGTTTCAGAACCGAATCGCCGTCTGATCTTCACTGCACGAACTAGTACTGATCTACGACTCATCTCATGAATCGATCTTCGAATTGGATGTGCATCGGGTCCACAACGAGCACGAACCCAAATCGGGTCTGGGTCTACTGTAGCTGAGTTCGGATCTCACTGGACGGGTCCGAAATACTCATAGGCCACACTGGTTCACTCAGTTCTCCAACAGTCGCAGATGGGTTGAAAACAATCTCAGCTCCATTGAGTCCAAATGGTAACCAGTTTAAAGGATGGTGCCTTCCATAACAAATGTTTATTCCGATCTTTCCAAATCTGGTTTCAAAACAGGATGCCCAGTGTTTCCTTCCATATAGTATGTGCTCTCATTAAAATCACCAACCCTGGAATATGATTTTGTAGAAACTTATGAGATAAGCTATGCAAATAAAAAGAAAACTAAAAGTGGTAAAGGGAATCAAAAAGCCAAATTTAGAATCAAGAGCAAATTGTAGTTTACCTTTCGATGGATGTCAAGTATATTTCCATGTTTTCCTATTACTACAGCAGTATTCCAAATAGTTTCTCCATGATTTAGGTCCCTTTCAGAATTGGACTCACAATGACCATGTTATAATTCCCGGCAAGTACCTGAAGAAATTTAGTTGTCTCCCCATTGACAGGTTCAGCAAATTCACACCATCTCTTCTCTCTGGTGCAAAAGGCAAATGGCATCATCCATGCCTCCTGCAAGCACAAGAAGTTGATACAAGAAGCACCAGCAGCATCAATCATGTATCTCACTTTCTCCATGATGGCTTTTTTTTTTGATCTGAAAAGGGTGCAGAAGTTGGAAGAACAATTGAGTTCTGAATAAGGCCAACACAAACAATTCACGGTTGTCGTAACAACTCCATCTCGGCACTGAAGCAGAAAGCCTGAAGTTCTCGTTGACATGCACAGCCTTCTTGAGATCTGTGGAATCAAACTGAGTAGCGGATCCAATCCCAAACTCCCCTCTCTGCTCCGCCTCCAACTTGTTGAGCTCAGAAGTCGTCGGCACCGATCCACTACCGCTGACGCTGATGACCGCCGCGGTCAGCGCCGTCGAAACGATCGCATGACACTTCTTGGATTCCGCAGCATTGGAGGCACATGCGATGATCGGTTGGTCCAGAAGCGAGAGGGGGAGAGACGGCGGTGGTCTTGAGGGGGTTGACGGTGAAATGAGAGGTGGAGGAGATGAGGGCCATGGCGATGGTGGGCTTGGGAGAGGATGGGGAGGCTGTGGTGGAAAAGATTAGGATGGTGATTAGGTTTAGGTTAGGGTTAGGATTATATATAGGATGGGTTATTGGGTATGGGTAACGAGTTAGCTAGTGGGCTTGGGCTCAGTTTGAAAAATAAAGACAAAGGAGGAAAATTTTTATATGATGGGCTTGGGCTTGAAACAAAGGAAAATAAGAATAAGATAAAATAAGATAAATAAAACATTTAATCATGATGGTGATGATCGAGAATTAATTAGTAATAATTAAAATAATATCTAAACTTTAAAGATGACAATTTTCTTAAAACAAAATACACATACACTTTATAAGTATTATTTTTCACAATTAATTCATGTATTGCAAGGTATGGGTATTACAATAACAAATTGAGCTATTTATAGGAGTTCCAGAGGTAAAATTGTCCCCTACCTCCATGATAGGGTTAACTCCCCTCATTACATGGGCAGTACTTAACCCAGTAATGGGGATAGTTATAACTGAGATGCAGATCTCCTCTCCAGTTGGAACGCGGGCTTGAGCTCTATGTTTACCTGTTGAGATAACGCTGGACGCGGGTCTTGAGCTCCGCATTTTAGGCGTTGTGGTGTTGAAACATGAGCCTCCGACTCTGTGTTTCCTCATTGACGTGGTATTAGACGCGCGCCTCGAGCTTCAAGCTTTGATGCGGGCTTTAAGCTTTTTGCCTGAGCACTGAAGTGGTACTGAGACGCGTGCTTTGAGCTCTGCGTCTTGGTATTATAATGGTGTTGAGACGCGGGCTTTGAGCCCTGCGTTTTGCCTTTATACGGGTGGCTTTGATTAGCCTCGCGTCTGAAACATGAACTCTGTTATCTGATGACTTGTCTTCAGTGATTTTTAGACAGTCTACAATGTTAGCCGACACAGTCTCTGTTTGCTCCAAGCTAACTGTGCCAGAAGAAGCATAGTCGCTGGCTTCTCCATCATCGTCTGACCACTGGAAGAGGCTTCTCAGTGATTCCAATGACATAGCCTTTGTAGAAGAAGAGGCTATCCATAGTTGTAGGGTATTGCTGCCCTAGAGCGGGTATCTTGAAAGGCACTTTCTGGTTCGACCAGAACCTAACTTAAGCCTTGGTTTTAATCAGGAACTGGGGAACTATTTGAGGAGGCGTGAACCCCCTATCTTCCTCTTCGGGATTGCATCGGATCCCTTCCTCTGCTCATTATATTGATAGACATTGCAAAGAGGTGAGGCTTCTTGGCTTTCCACTTTCTCCTAGGTTTGGACTCTTCTGAGCTCCGGGCTGACAACTGATCGAATACTGACAGTTTGTTTGGAGGAAGTATTGTGGGGATTGGACCCAAACAACAATTGGCGGAGTGCAAGGTTACGAATTGACACCCCGCTTGTCCGCACTGAGACGGCGAGATGTAAACATGCTCTTCAGAGTGGGACTTCCACTTATTGCTTAGAAATTTTCGCAAGTCTGTGTTGAATGGACCATTGATCCAACAAGGACACTTGGGGAGGCTGGATACAAGCCTAGACAGGCTAAATAGTCTTCGATTTAACACTATACTTAAACTTAAAGGCTCTTTTCCTGGCTGGGCATGGCAAAGCTATCTCAACGCTTGGTGCTTTGGTACTGTAAAGTATTTTTTCTTTGAGCGAAGTAACTTTACTGTTAGCACCAGAGTGTGCTTCAGATCTAGCTTCGCAGAAACTTTGGCGGTGGAGAGCGAAGAAACTGCAGCTTTGCCTTTTGCTTCGCGGGAGAAGCGAAGCTGAGCTCTGTGAAGAGCTGAAGTAGTATCGCAATCAGAGACTACATGAGCTTCTGTCGAAGCTGAGATCGAGGATCCATCCTGGCATAAGACTGAATTGGATTTTTCAATCCAGAGAACTTTTGAAGCTTATTAGCTTCACGCACAGCATGTTGGTGCTGGAGCGAAGCTAATCAGTTTCTTTTGAGGCTGAATTAAGCAAGCAGACGTCCTTCTTTGTCCCATCAGGGACTTGCTTCTGAGCCATGGCCAGAGGAGACCTAGCCATGAAAATTTTCCTGTGCTTAAGCACATTGATAGGGCATGAGCCGTCCTTAAAGAGAAGTTTCTCAAACTTTTCTTGGTGAAACTGGATGACTAAAATTTTAGCAGTAGACCCAAGGGTCTCATCATCGCATTGCAGCATTGTCTTCTTGTTGTTGAAGAAGACCTTCGCTAGCGGAGTCGCCATCTTATTTTTCATGGAAATTGATTGGGGAAAACTTTATAAAAGTTGTAGAAAATTACAAGTAAAAAGAAGAAAATTACAAGTATTTTATATTGAATTTCTAGGAAAGTATGCGGTGAAAGTCTAGTCGCACTTGACCACTTTGTTCCATTGAAGACGTGAGTGATTGAGTCTTCTATCTAAGAATTTCCTTTTCGCTTAGTTCCGGAAATTCTTTAAGAAAGGAAAATCCTGAGAGTTTTAGCATCCTGAAAGAGAAGTAAAGTTCTCTAAGAAAGCTCAGAAATTAGAGATTGATCTCTGTGTGTACTAGGAGCTGTTCTCTTCAGCAATTTTTGCTCTCCAGGATCCGGTCAAGAGTTATCCCAAAATGCAGCCGAACCTCTCCAAAATCTCCACCCTTAGCCTTCCTAACAATGAGCTATTTATAGGCTTCAATGGATGTAGCTGCTCCCTAAAAATCAGCACAAATTAGCTTCACTATGAAGCCAAAGTAGCTTCACAGCGAAGCTAAACGCAGCTTCTGCGAAGCTAGCACGTGTTGGCAAAGTTAATTAGCTAGATGGCTTAGGGTTGTTATATCAATCCCTTGATTTCTCTATTTATTTAAAGGATTTTCCTTGATCTTTTCAACTGATTGAGGATTGATTGGATCAAGGCAAACAACTGCCTAAAATGTGATAATGATCACATTAATCTCTTGCTGAGATTTAAAAGGTCAAAAATGATCATAAGAACTCGCAGCGGAGCTAACTCACAATGGAGCTAAGAAAAGATCTTCAAGCGGAGCCTGAGCTTGCCACAAATCTGATATTGAGCTCTTAACAAAGCTATGCATAGCCTGTAGTGAATCTTAGAAATAAGCCCTTAGCGGAGCTAGAAGATAGCTCTCAATTGAGCTAATAAGAGCTTTGTGCGAAGCTAGAAAACAAGCTCGCAATAGAGCTATAAGTTTTGCTACGAAGTTAAAAAAGTGCTCACAGTGAAGCTAGGTGTTAACTTCTTTGGCTTTTCTTTAGGAGAGCATATTTGGCTCACTGCCTACTTTACTTGATCAGTGAAGTCCAAAATTATTGTCTTGTCCATCAGGAATGGATAAGTCTTCAGCCTGTTTGTGACTTATCTTTTTGAAGTGTCGACAAGTTAAACATCATTAAGACCGATTGAAGTGCTGTCTGAGAGTTCGTTTTTTCGGAGTGTCAACATCCATCATAAGGCTTGTAAGTACTGAACCACTCCCTTTGTAGGCAAATGTGATATGTGCACCTCGAGTCAAGTAACTAAGTATCTGAATATTTATCTTTTCCTAACTCAGCGGTCAAGACATCACATGGATCCTCATCTGCTTGTTCGACAACTCTGGTTTGATCTGATTTTTCACTAGTACTACCCCATCAGAATCCTTATCACCCTTCTTCTTCAGCATCTCCTTGTATTTCATATATTTTTTCTTGATGTGCCCTGGTTTCTTACAAAAATAGTAAGAAAAACTGCTAGAAGGCGCTGAATCTCTTTCGGATCCCCTACTCTTTGATCTTCCCCTCTGGCCCTTGGAAACAAGTCTCGAGGCCTCTTCTATAGAATCTATCTTTTTCATCAGCTTGTTATTTTGGAGTATCTTCTTGACATCTTCTAACTTTAAGATCTCCTTACCATACATAATGGTGGTCGCCAAGTGGTAATAACTTGATGAAATAGAAGAAAGTAATAGAAGAGTTTTGTCTTCTTCTTCTAGCTTAGCCTCTAGAGCCAACAAATCGTTTAAAATCTCATTAAAAGTATTAAGATGTTGTAAAAGTGTACCTTCCTTCATCTGAAGGTTGTATAACTACTTCTTCATGAAGAGCTTGTTCGACAAATTCTTCGTTGTGTAAAGGTTCCCCAACCTACACCAAAGATCAGCAGTTGTCTCCTCGTTCATCACATTGTAGAGGACTTCATCTAATATGCACAATATAATCGTCGCCTTTGCACGGAAGTCGATGCTCCACTCATCATCCTCCATTTTTGATGGCTTCTTCTCAATACAAAGTAAGGCCTTGTGTGTGCCCTCCTTCACGAGTAACGATGTTACTCGCAGTTTTTACAATAGGAAGTTGGACTATCCGTCGAATTTCTTCACCTCAAACTTGGTTATCATGATCATCTGTTAGCCATCGCTCTAATACCAATTGTTGTGATTTATCACCGATCAAACAACAAAGAAATACCGAATTGATGGCTCGGCAGCGGAAACTTAGGAGTGGATCTATCGCTAACAGGCAAAAGAATCTAATCACCACAAGAAAATCAAAGAACACCAGATTTAACGTGGTTTGGTAATGTGCCTACGTCCACAGGGAGGAGGGAGAAATCTTAATTGAAAACAGAGGAAAAAAATACAAGAGTTATAAAAATCTCTCTCTAACAACTCTCAACAGTGAAAAACTGAATTTCTCTTGACTTCCCGTCAAAAGGCCACCCCCAAGGGTTTTATATAGGCCCTAGGATGATTTTAGTTCAACTCAAACTTCAACAATCCAATTAGCATCGCCTCAGGGAAAGAAGAAAACTCGTGTCCAATTCAAACTGAAAACATAACCGTAAAAGAAAACTGCTAGATCCCAACATTAGTCAACTAGAGCCAAGTATTAGTCAACTAATACCAAGTAGTAGTCGACTATACCAAATAATTAGTCGACTACAGTAACACAATCCGAGAACCCAACTATCTGTTTTATAAGGTCTAATCGACTACACCCAAGTATTAGTCGAATAACCTTGAACCTAGTCGACTAATAACATGCACAAAGCCTGTACACCTCCGTGCTTGATCTCTGAAGCTTGTAACACCTCCAGCTGATACTTGATTCTTCTCTAATGAATATGAGGCACTCCAAACACTAACAAAATCTCCCACCTGATTTTCACCGACCTGACTAATTGGACCGGTTGATCTTATACTTGAATTGGATTGTCAAGAATAACAAAGGTTTCTCCTTGCCTACCTCAATAAAATCTGACAGGTTCTCCACAATGCCACAACGGTAGACTTGATGTCTTGAGAGCAACGTATAACTTAATTATTGTTTGAATGCTAGATGAAGTCGACTTCATGCTTGGTTTTATCTTAATGAGTGGAAATTAAGGTAAACAATAACGACCATTGGTCAGTTGGGATGGAGACAGCACCAGATTAGACTAAAATGCAGAACTCAACCCCATGTTCTTGCAGCCTTGCAAGATGAGATGACTATTTGTTTAGGCTGCGAAAATTTTAATCCTAGGATCCCATTCAGATAACAAAATCATGAATTTCAATGCAAATGCCCATAGAATTTGCTGTATTTTGCAAATGCAATTTCAGAAATTCAACAACTTCGCAGCTAAACAAACATTGAATCCACGAAAGCGATTTGCAACATATCTGCAACAATTATGGAGCAATTTCTTCTATATTTCATTTGAGCATTGCTTAATGTAAGCAGAAAGCAAAACTAGCAGTTGTGCTAAAAAAAACAGAACTATCAGTTGTAGCAACAGTTGCTTCTAACCAAATCTTGCAATCAATGAAATACAAAGCACAGCATGCAAATAAAGAAATTGTATAGGAATGCCAGAAACTTATCATTGTAATTAGAAATTTTGAACGCTTCTACCCCCACAATTAGAAATTTGCTGTTAAAGAACAATAATTGTCTCATACACCTCCCACCAAATTGCAATTAACCACGCCCAATGGAAAAAAAAAATGCAAATTATATACAAATCCCCGAAACAAATCATCCCTTCCTCGCTTGTCCACCAATGGCTGAACCTCGACAGCCACCCAAAGCCACAGCAGCCGACTCCACATGCATCAGCAAATACTCGTAGATCTTTTTCCTTATCCTATCAACAGTCTCGGCCGAAACACAATCATCTAACTCCAGGACATCATCTAACCAGTCATTCACCTTCTTCAACTCAGAGAACATGCCACCATGTCAGGCTTTCAACCACATCAGCACCAAGAAACCTCTCGACAAATCCCAAGAGCCAAGCCTTTGTCTCCTCCTTTGTCACGCTCTGCTTCCCAAAATACGTGAAAACAGAGTCGCGATGAAGGTCGGTGACATATGTACGCGAGAAAAATACTCCATACACATACGTTAAGCCTAAAGTAACCTGAACAAGCTATAAAATGTACTACGATAAATCAATATCACTACAATGTCACATAAATATCAACACATGATGACATATGAAAGGAAATGAAATAAGCATAAGTCCAATGCATAAAATCACGAAAGCAATGGAATAAAGAAGAGACAGAAAATATCGAGAAAAGATGATCGAGTAAGAGAGAACTCTGGCTCCTCAAGATGCCTGTGATCCTCTCCAAAATCTGATCAGCAATAAATAGCCACAAATTTGGATATGCAAATCTAGAGTCAGAACTCCTAGTGAATGTGTAAGAATAAACTGGAAAGTGCATGTGCATATAACATGAGAGCAGATAGAGAAAAAATATATATGAGAATAAGAAATTACATAAATAAAGTAAATAAACAGTAATATGGATAATACAAAGTAGAGTATGTGTCCAATCAGGTATTCAATCAGGTGTCTATCACAATCTATATATCAGGCGGGCAGAGTCAGTTAGTACTAAAGTCAGATGTTCAATCAGATCAGGTGTAACATCGAGTGTCCAACATACATACATGTATCAGACAAAGATAATCAAGTACAGTACATCATGAACAGCTTATTATTATTATGTCAACGAACATCAATTTTCACCTGTAATAGATGCATCTCATACTACGCCTATCACACGTGTCAATCGAGATTCTAAGTTATTGAAACTGATCGGTTGGAGACATTTTTCATACTTTAGGTCGGTCACATACATACTCGGGACCACAGCCCAGACTTCTGGAGCTGAACTAGACCCTACCGCAAGGTAGTCAGAAATATAGTATAACATGTATAATAGGAACAAGAAGAGGATGGGGTGTCAGTCATCCCACGGGAATCCTGCAGTGGAACCCTCTTTCGGCTGCGCAACCTATATCCTAGGTCCACTCAAAATACAGGAGTTGTCTCCTCCATCAATTTTCCCAATCCCAGTGTAAGTTGTTTAATGCCATTTTATTAGTTTATCAAGATTATTTAATGTGCATGTTACTTAGATCACTGGGATAAATCAGTGGGTAATAACGTCAATATGTGTAATCAAGATACCGGTATAACAGGATATATAATGTCAGTGAAGAGAATACCGGTATAACAAGACATGTAATAAATATAACATGAGGGTATTGTTACCGTATACAATATTTTTCCAGCAATTATGGTAACATGGACAATATGGTTATCAAGTAAATGTCATGTATAATCAGTCAAGTTCTTCAAGTAAATCATGATATTCAGAATAAGTAATGACCTACTGGCATGAATAGAATAATCCGGACAAAATATTTAATCAACTCAGATCCTCAAAGTAATCGATATATCCAAGTCCCAATGGGTCCCGTACATACCGGAGACCACGGCCCAGACTCCTGGCGCTGAAGCAGGCCCTACCGCAAGGCAGTAAGGAACATGTATAACATGTATAATGATAGATAGTAAAAAGTGCATATTTATTATCACATTTACCATCATATTTTCCTATTTATTCTTTTATTAAGAACTACTACTAATGTTTTGTTGTTTAATGTGTGCAGGCCTTGAGTAATTAAAAAAATAAATAAATGAAGCCCAATTAAAGCCCAAAAAGCCCACATGCAAAATTAATTGTAGTAATTTAGAAGTTTCTACCTTATCTAACCTAATCTAAACTTAGATTTTAAAATCTAAGGGAGGAAGAGGAAGGATAAAATAGAACTCCTAATTGCTAAAAGGAGAAGGAAAAGGATAAGATGGACTTCTATTTGAACAAAGTTGCTTGCACCACAAGATGAAGATAAAGGAGAGAAAATCTGAATTTAATTCGGATTCAGACTGTACATATTTTAATATTCAGATCATAACTTTTGCTACAGATATTCAAATCTAATGATTCAAGATGCTCCAGAAAGAAGACTTGAAGGACTACAACTGTTAGGTTGATAAAACTTTCCAATTCAGTCGGCAGATAAGCCATATTCAGCGATCAACATGATAATAAGTTGCAGGACAGAATTGAACTTCTACGGATAAGTCAAAACAAGTTTGGAGATAAAAGAAGAACTCAAATTCAGAGATATTTTGCTCCTCCTATCTTCATACGCTTCTTATCCTCTAGTTTCCTCCTATAAATACCCTTGCATAGCAACAGAGGAAGGGCAGATCTCAGAAGCTCAAGCTTAGGGTTTCTTTAAATTCTCTTTTCTTTCCAAATTTACTTGTACTTTTTTAGTTTTTATTTTTTTTACTTTGAGGAAGAGTTGAAGAAAGGAGAAGGCTTTGTACTGAGTTAGTGACAGACTTAATAAAAGGTCATTCTTTTCTTTCAATCTCTTTGTTTTTTATTATTATTTGTGTTTCTTTTATTTTCGTTTCATCTATTTTATGCATCTTTTACCATGTTTTAATTCCACCATAATTATGTGTAACTAATTTCTTAATAGCTTGCTAATCTCTCCACTAATTAAAACCTAGATCTATGAAGATAAGTTGATTGAACTCTATGCATGTTAAAAAACCTAGGGTAAGTAAATAATTCTTGAAGACTAGTCATGAATTGAGTTAAGCTAGGTTTAGGGTATACTATTTAATAATTATCCTTGGTTTATACTTAGATGCTTTGATGGTTTAATGTTAAGTTAAAATTACTTTTCTTAAACTATACTTTGGGACTTTGATAAACCAATGCTTAGTTTTATCTAGTGTACTGCCAACAGGGTTTAATCTCTTTCTTACTTTTCTTTCTTGGATTTGAAGTAATAATCTAGGTTTAATCCTTATAGATTCAACATGATATTTATTCTTGATAGACTAGTGTTTGATTGTGATAGATGATTAGTTGGCTATACTTATTCTTTCTATTTTAAAATATTTGCTTACAAACAATTTCTTCTTTTACAAGCTAATTGTTAGAGAATTCGTTCGAAAAGCTTCTATCGCATTCCTCCCTGTGGATTCGACCCGCATAGCCTTTGCTACCGCGGATATATTGTGGAAGATAGAGACACACATCCAACTAGATAACATCCTTCTAACCCTTAAACTAGATCTCTGTTTTTCCTCAATCAAATTTGGCGCCGTTGCCGGGGAGGGAACGATACGATATTCTCTTAAAAAAAACTAATTATTAATTTATTTTTTTTTTTGCAGGATCTGATAACAAGAAAATTAGCTGCAGCTAAGGACATGTAGCAACTCTGTGCCTCTGCCCTAGAAGGCAGAGCAGCAGAGCCTACTATCTAGCTGCGCAAACGCGGCAATAGCCGCGGATCCGCGGCTATAGTAGCGAATTACTCACTGAACTTTTTGCAGGTTGCTGCAAATTGCAAGTTTTGTTTACTGCTCTGATAAGTTTTCTCTCTGATCACCCTGCATACTGCTAACTAATTAACAGTAACCTATTAGTTGATAAATAAAAAAAAATTAGACTCTTGCATCATAGGCACGTGTTTATTTAATTTTTTTTAATTTCTGTTGAAGAGTGCGGGAAACAAGGTACGTTCGCATTGCATATAGACTAGGAAGCACCCTTGGCTGATTTACTGCTTTTGAGTAACTACTTGTCTATTTCTTTACACATGCACTAAATCAATTTAAGGGCAAAACCCATAAACAAGATAAGGTGGGGATTTCATCACCCTTCCTTGGCCCACAAATCATCTCCGTTGCACTCATAACCCTAA
This sequence comes from Agave tequilana, assembly GCA_038442645.1. Lineage (NCBI taxonomy): Eukaryota > Viridiplantae > Streptophyta > Magnoliopsida > Asparagales > Asparagaceae > Agave > Agave tequilana. Next base: position 124,765 of record JAVJIF010011370.1, read on the forward strand.
CCTTAAAAATAAAAATGACTAGACGCTGGCCTTAGGTTAACTCGGACTCATTAGGAGATTGGCTGAAGGAGGAAGTTGTTCGAAATTAACTCTTGTCAAATCGGTGTCTAGGAAGGGGATTAAGGGCTGAAAGCCCGAAGGTTGGTGGTTACTTAATTAAGGAACGTCTTTGACGGATAACCTCCCACCAACCTTGCCACCTACCTGGCCGATTAAGTTGTGGTTAAGGTCGGCAATATGCCTCCTAAAGACAGTCTAAAGTTAGGAGTTGTCTAGGTCCAAGTTTATACTAACTTAGGTTAGATTTTTTTTTATCTCTTTCCTTTTTATTTGTTTGCTTATTTGTTTTTAACATTTCTTATGTGATATGGCTTATTATAACAATTTTTTCAATTTTAATGATAATCCATATTACACCCTAACCTCTTTCGAATCGGATATTACCAGCCCGACATATCATAATTTTAACCAACCAAGCATGCCTAGTTGGTCTTATCCAAATCAACATATGCCCCAACCTCAATTTCATGAAACGAATTGGAATAATCATCTCTACTCCTCACCGAGTAAATGGGAATACAACACCCCTAAGCCATATTGTCAACCACCTTTTCAACCATTATCTTCATATACTTCTTTTATCACACCACCAATAGAAGAACCTACCTATTTGGAAAAGAGTATAAAATCCATGATTCAGTCCTCAAATGATCCATTCGATGGGTTAGAAGAAAAAATGGATCGTTTGCAAGGTTTAATGAATGAGCAAATTTTTAGACTTTCAAACATCCTTGAACTAACTAACCAAATTGATAGGAACTAAGAATCATGATGTCTTGAAGACCTTGATCAAGATTCAATTTCATCACATCAATATGAACTTAATCAATCCCAACCAATGGACAAATTGGCAAGTTTTAACTTTAATGAGATTGAACTAGATTGTGAATGCGAACCCGATCCTCAACTTTATGATCTAATTCTAAACTTTGAATCTATGTTGACTCCGGTGTCTTTACCCAATTTGGACCCAATTTCCGAGCCAACATTAATTCCAGTACCAGTATATTATAAAATTGGATCACCTATTTTGGATAGTCACATTCATTTAATGGATCATAAATACGAACTTAAATTTTTTGATTTGGAGCTCACTCTTGAACCACACCCGACTGTTGAACTTAAATTTGATTTTCCTGAGCTGGTATTGGTTCCCAATCCTATTATTCTTAAGCCCAAATTAATCACTTTATCAAATCAAATTCTATTGTTGGATCAAGACGTAGACAATGATGACTCTGAGATGGTAATCCAAGATTGGTCATACAACCAAGATAGTTTCACTATTAGAGTCATGCATGATCCTATTCATTTGGGGGATAATAACAATGTGCATAAGAAAGAGGTCCTAAAAGATGGGTTTCTTGATGATCCACAAGATTTCGATTGGGCCGCATTTCGTGGACCAATCAGACCACCACCGGAACCACCACCTTGAGGTCACATCTTGCCTTCCCTTTCTTCTTTTTCATGCATACATGCATTCATTCATACATTGAGGACAATGCATGAGATAGGTGTGGGGACGATTTACTAACATACTAACATAGGTAGATATTAACTAAAAAATTTTAAAAAAAAAAATCATACTAACATAGGTAGATATTAACTAAAGAATTTTAAAAAAAAAGTTTTTTTTGAAAAAGAGAACAATATTTTGACTTATTTTTTTGAAAGAAATCTAAGTTAATCTTAAAAATTAGAAAAATCATGATTAGGATTTCTAAAAACTTGGTCAAAATAAAATAAATTGTTGGATTTTTTAGGTATAGGAGGATAAATTGAATAATTAATTAGTCTTAATTTTTACCTTAATGAAATGTGCATACCTAATACATGTTCACATCTAGGATTCTAAGACAAAGACTCTTATGCCGTATAAAAAAATAATATAAATAATATATAAAAAAATAGTTCACTAATTAAGATGGATACATGTGCCTCAAGAAGCATAAGTATTCAAGCCTAAAGGTGATTTTATAAATAAAGTTCTTAGTTTTGTGGCCTAATTCACTCGAATCCTTAAGTCCGTGGGGTGTTTTCTCACCCGGTGCCCTAAAACTGACCGGTTTGGGAGCCACCGACCTTAGGCTTGCTACATGGGTGGATTAGAAAGCCTAAGAAAACTAAGAAATATTATTTATATATGTACTAACACATCTAATAGTCAATTAGTTAGATATAAGGGCCTCAAGAAGCCTTTATACTTACATAAAAAAAATTAGATGAGTTATACATATTAAAAAAATAATATAGATATATATAAAAAAAATAATAATAAAGAGGCATGAGAGTTCAAGTTTAAGAATCCCTAGTAAAGATTTACAAGGATGCATATGACTTAGGGTAACGAAAGAGACTGTATAAAAATTCAATTTTAATACTTATCTAAAATTGATAACAAATTGTTGTATAAAGACTAAGTTCAAGAATGAATAAAAATGATAATCTTAAAACTTATAGATTACTTAGTTTCTTCAAATATATTTCAAATATTTCTTTCCTTTTTCAAAATAAAATTCATTAAATCTCTAACATTTTCCTTTTATGGATTTTGTGGGTGTAAGCCGCTGAAAACCCTTACGAGACAACACTCGTCCTCTAGGGTAACCTAGAGGTTTAACGGCTTGTTGCACGTGCTAAGTGCAATCGTGATTCCTATGAAAGTGAGTTAGGATAGGTTAGTTTTTTATTTTTATTTTTCTTTTTCTTTATTTTTACTCGAGGACGAGCAAAAAGATAAGTGTGGGGTGTGATAGGTAGTAAAAGTGCATATTTATTATCACATTTACCATCATATTTCCTTATTTATTCTTTTATTAAGCACTACTACTAATGTTTATTGTTTAATGTGTGCAAGCCTTGAGTAATTAAAAAAATAAATAAATGAAGCCCAATTAAAGCCAAAAGCCCAAAAAGCCCACAAGCCCACATGCAAAATTAATTGTGGTAATTTAGAAGTTTCTACCTTATCAAACCTAATCTAAACTTAGATTTTAAAATCTAAGGGAGGAAGAGGAAGGATAAAATAGAACTCCTAATTGCTAAAAGGAGAAGGAAAAGGATAAGATGGACTTCTATTTGAACAAAGTTGCTTGCACCACAAGATGAAGATAAAGGAGAGAAAATCTGAATTTAATTCGGATTCAGACTGTACATGTTTTAGTATTCAGATCATAACTTTTGCTACAGATATTCAAATCCAATGATTCAAGATTCTCCAGAAAGAAATCAACATGATAATAAGTTGCAGGACAGAATTGAACTTCTACGGATAAGTCAAAACAAGTTTGGAGATAAAAGAAGAACTCAAATTCAGAGATATTTTGCTCCTCCTATCTTCATACGCTTCTTATCCTCTGGTTTTCTTCTATAAATACCCCTGCATAGCAACAGAGGAAGGGCAGATCTCAGAAGCTCAAGCTTAGGGTTTCTTTAGATTCTCTTTTCTTTCCAAATTTACTTGTACTTTTCTAGTTTTTATTTTTTTTACTTTGAAGAAGAGTTGAAGAAAGGAGAAGGCTTTGTACTGAGTTAGTGACAGACTTAATAAAAGGTCATTCTTTTCTTTCAATCTCTTTGTTTTATTATTATTATATGTGTTTCTTTTATTTTCGTTTCATCTATTTTATGCATCTTTTACCATGTTTTAATTCTACCATAATTATGTGTAACTAATTTCTTAATAGCTTGCTAATCTCTCCACTAATTAAAACCTAGATCTATGAAGATAAGTTGATTGAACTCTATGCATGTTAAAAACCTAGGGTAAGTAAATAATTCTTGAAGACTAGTCATGAATTGAGTTAAGCTAGGTTTAGGGTATATTATTTAATAATTATCCTTGGTTTATACTTAGATGCTTTGATGGTTTAATGTTAAGTTAAAATTACTTTTCTTAAACTATACTTTGAGACTTTGATAAACCAATGCTTAGTTTTATCTAGTGTACTGCCAATAGGGTTTAATCTCTTTCTTACTTTTCTTTCTTGGATGTGAAGCAATAATCTAGGTTTAATCCTTATAGATTCAACATGATATTTATTCTTGATAGACTAGTGTTTGATTGTGATAGATGATTAGTTGGCTATACTTATTCTTTCTATTTTAAAATATTTGCTTACAAACAATTTCTTCTTTTACAAGCTAATTGTTAGAGAATTCGTTCCGAAAAGCTTCTATCGCATTCCTCCCTGTGGATTTGACCCGCATAGCCTTTGCTACCGCGGATATATTGTGGAAGATAGAGACACACATCCAACTAGATAACATCCTTCTAACCCTTAAACTATATCTCTATTTTTCCTCAATCATATAATAGGAATAAGAATATGAGGGGTGTCAGTCACACCACGGGAACCCTACAGTGGAACCCTCTTTCGACTGCGCAACCTATATCCTAGGTCCATCTAAAATACATTTTCTGTTTCCTCCATCAATTTCTCCAATCCTAGTGTGAGTTGTTTAATGTCATGTTATTAAGTTATCAAGAATATTTAATGTGCATGTTACTTAGATCATTGGGATAACTCGGTGGGTAACAATTCAACATGTGTAATCAGGATACCGTTATAACAGGATATATAATGTCAGTGAACAGGATACCGGTATAACAGGACATGTGACAAGTATAACAGGAGGGTCTTGTTACCGTATACAATATTTTTCCAACAATTATGGTAACATGGACAATATAATTATCAGGTAAATGTCATGTATAATCAGTCAAGTTCTTCAGGTAAATCATGATATTCAGAATAAGTAATGACCTGCTGGCATGAATAGAATAATCCGGGCAAAATACTTAATCAGCTCAGATCCTCAAAGTCATCGATACATCCAAGTCCCAATATATAAAATACATACTCATCTATATCCAATCAATCATCACTATCCAGTCTTAATTAAACCATCATACACTCTCACATTCATTAAGTTCAAACACAAGATTCAGAAATCCAAGTAGCTAGTCAATTATATATATACATGCCATCAGGTCAAGTCAAACCAATCTACGTCTACTCTTCAATCCAAGGTCAACTCCAACTCAATCGAGTCTACTAACATATTCAAGTCCAGTATCTCATTCTTTTAATAAAGAATCTCCAAATTAATCAATCATCAATATCTAACCAAACTCTCACCTATTTTACCATCAATAAGAATAATCAAAGCTACTGATAATATCACTTAGATATCAACTCCTATAACTACCATCATGAACCAATCAAATTCAAGATCTAAATATAATTATAGCTTAGGTTACATCACCAATAGTTCCAATCCCAATCAAGATAATAACTAAGGAGTGGGACATTCTCAAGATACCTGAAATCTAAAAAGTCTCGGTATCTAAACCTCGATATCAATAAACATCATTACTCAGATAACTTATCAGTGAATATATTCAAATAAAATACTGCAATTAATAATTCAAAATCAGTATTATGTGATGGACCAAAATCATTGTAAGTTATTCTCTGTATGATTAAAAAGTCTGCTATTATTAATCTCATTGAATACGAATCAAGATCTCATGTAAATCTCAAGTTGAAATCCAAGCATCAAGAGAAAACAATCTCCTACATAAGAAACATCTTATTTAAGTCATCTTTATTGTCCAAATGAATTCTCGTCTGAAGTATCACCAAATAAATATCCGATAAATATCTCAAATAATTATACAAATATGAACTAGGCCAATCTCAAATCAATCCAAGTCATAATCTAAGGTGTACGATAACTAGCCTAGAATCAAAAAATAATAATCCTACACACATGTAATGATATTGATAAACACTCATATAAACTAACTAAATAGGATGAGTACTCGCCAATATCTTATGAAGGAATACATGTAATCACACTAGTAAAATAAGTTAGGTGATCACATGAAATGATACAGGTACCCATACATGTAAATAAAGCAGATGGTCACAAGAAATAAAGTAAGTAACATATATATATATGACAATGGTGAATGAGAAAATAATACAAGAGCAAACACTCACAAGTACCGTCTCAGTAAATTTTAGTAATATAATTACACAACAATAAAAATTATTTATTATAAAAAATTTCTTTAACTGAAGGGGAAAAGAACACTCACCTAACTCGTCCCAAGTCCAAAGTACTGAAATCATAAGGCCCCGATAAATCAACATGTTCATTTCAAGAGAACTTGTTAGATTTTTTAAAAAGATATTTTACCTGAGAGTTATAAGGGGTTTTAATTTTGATTAATTAGTTTGGGGTTAGAAATATGGTCATCTAGGTCTAATGAATTTAGTAAGTTTAATTCAAACTAATTTCTAATTTTTGTTGGATTTTTAATAGGCTTTAAACCATTAAAATACTTAACGGGTCTGAATTTACCATTAAAGAAAATGGTTTTAAAGTAGGTGATTTGAATTAATTTATATTGGTATTTCTCTGAAAGTTTTATCATAAAAAGTAGAAGTATTGTAAACTATTATTTATATTTTTCTCCATTTTTTTATATTTTTAGCTAATTATTTTTATTGTGCAAATTCTCTTTTCTTTCTTTCTTCTTTCCTTTTTTCTTTTTATACATATGTATAGCAGCCAGGCCAGGCCTAGTCGGTCTGGCCTGCTAGAAATTTTTTTTTGGGGATGTGTATGCAGTGGTCCAGCAGCCCACTGTGCACCCCAATGGTGCAGATCCATGGGCGATCTGCACCCATTTGGCTAAGGCACAGACCACATGGGTTTATGCGGCAGATTATTTTTTTTATTTTTATTGTTTTGATTTTGGTGTGAGAAAAACTTAGTTGTAAAATTTCAGAAAAAATATGTAAATTTAGATGTGGGTTTGTACATTCTCATGTATATTTGAGTTGGATTTGTGGTTTGGTTTTGATGTATAAAATTCATGAATAAACATAGTATAGACATTTTTTTAATTAACTATTTATACCAAATAAATTGTGAGAAGATAAATTACTTATTTGGATTGATTTCCCCTATCATGTTACTCAATCTCTGCACTTCAAGATTCCTTATGTTTATTCTCCGCTTGAGTAGAAAAGAAAGAAGGAGGTGGAGAGAGTTGGGTCATGGTTTTTCTTTAGAGGTAGTAAAAAAGAAGTATTTTAGACTTTTTATAGGTTATTAGGGATTTTAAAAATCAGAATTTCAGTTGGGTTCAAACTTCTTGACTAAGTAGTTTAGGATAGAATTAATTAAGGTCATGATTTTGAAAATAAAATTTGAATTTGTGTAAGTTGGGATAGATATGATTTTTTTTAGTATTTAGATTAGGATTAGTTAAGATTTATGATTTGGTTTGTTAGAATAAAGATTTGATTAGATAAGATTTAGATTAGGTAGTTAGGATCTATAGTTTGAATTAAGATAAGATTATGGGGATTGAGTTTTTGGGTTAATGGGTAAAGATCTCAATGGTAATGGGTTATGGGTTAGGAAAAGGTAAAGATAGGAATAATAGTAACAATAATAATAATAAATACTAATAATCAAAAAAAGGTAGTAGTAATAATAATAATAATAAAATTATTAACATTAAAGATATTATCTAATAATACTTGATAAAAATACTACCATTAATAATAATGATTAAAACAATACAATAAGAATAATAATAATAATAATATCAATATTAACAATAATAGCAACTACAATAATAATAATAGTAATATAGTAATCAGAAAAATACTAGCTAATAATTAAAATAATACTTAATAATGCTAAATGTAAAATCAAAATATTATTTACTATCTTAAAATAATTTGTACTATAAATCAAGTTAACAAATAATAATAATAATAAATAACCAGTAAAATAAAATAAATACTTTTGAAAAATAAAAATGCAGTATTTTGAGAAGGGATATTACATCCTTCATGAACTTTGCAAGCTCAGCACCATCCTCTGCTCCACTACCCCGGGTCCACTCCTGTGGAGATGATAACATTGTTTCCTGTGGACCGTTCGGCCTCCCCGGCTTTTTTTCGGGTGTTTTGGGCTTTGTAGAGGTGGTGGTGATGGTGGTGACGACATGGACTTTGCCGGAGAGCTAAGAAGCATGACAGTTTTACTTCGACATTGGGGATTTGGACTTTGGATGAGGTGTGTCAAGGATGAAGGAGGACAGATCGGTAGCGAAGGCAGCACTCCCATAGGCTACGCACTATCACTCCTCCATTCTCCCCTACCTCCCACCTCTCCGTGAGTCGCCGTTGATCATCGCTGGTGAAAGTGAGCACACTCACACCCTTTCTGGCGAGATCCTCAAGCCATAGACACTCTCAGGGGCCTCCTCCATCGTCACCGCCCTTAACTCTCTCTCTATTTCACTCTCTTTCATATTTATATTATGAGTGTGTATTTAATAATGGTGTTTGTTTTAAATTAACGTGTTTATATATAAATGTGTGTTTATAATTAGTATGTTTAATTGTGTATATGAGTGTGTGGATGTGTGTGTGAGTGCTACTTTGAAATGTTATTAGCTGATTGGTTCAACTTGTTTTTGTATGCAAGAATAGTTTTGCATTTTTCTACATGGTTTAAATTTGAGGACTTCTGAATCAAGACTATGCCTGTTAGGGTTAATATACACACACATGTTGGTCCCCGAGATGATGTCAAATGCGGAACTATCTCTGTTGGCAATTATGGATCTAAAAATACCCAAGTCAACACAAAACTAAAACAAGAAGGATTAACGTTAAGCAAATAAATAAACTTGCAAAAAGGAAAACAAATCTCAGAAAATAGACAAACGCAAACAAGAGAGATTTATCCTGGTTCGGTCCTCGTGACCTACATCCAGTCCCCAAGCCACCCGCTTGAGATTTTCCTTTATCCTTGATTTTGTACACCCAAAATCACAACCATGCACACCACTTGACAAATCCCCTTCGCCAAATGTGTACACCTTCTCTACATCCAAGAGAACACCTTCTCTTCCACCAAGAGAATAAATTTCACCTTGTACAACTGCCTCTACACCAAGAAGCCACCCGTGTACAATGCTTGCTTTGAGTATTACAACTTTCCTATAAGCCTTGGTATTGTGTATGAACGTGGGCAAGGTCTAGTATAGGAGAAACTTCAGAGAACTTCACAATGGAAATGACTTTTGGTGAAGAACAGAAGTTGGAAATCAGTTTTCAGATTTTGACAGAATTTTGGCTTTGGAAAACTTAAGATTTTTCTTGGTATTTGGCCTTTGGTATAACTACCCTTTATATAGCTGAAGACTAGGGTAAGTTAGGGTAGTTATAGGAGCAATTCAAATGATAGAAACGTTGAAATTCGTTGCACAAAAGACCAGATAACGAAAACTGTCCAACAGTCAGAAACTGCCTATAGTCGACTTGCCTTTTGAGTTAGTCGACTAGCCTAGGCAAATTTCCTACTATTAGTCGACTAGGTTTGGGTATTAGTCGACTAGGTCAAGAGACGTTGGAGTGACAGTTTTCTGTATAACTGATTCAAGTCGACTGCAACTACTTATAAGTCGACTGGACCAGCTATTAGTCGACTAGGGGCAAGGGATTAGTCGACTATACTTTGCTATTAGTCGACTACATTTTACTGTCAAGTCGACTAATGCAGAAACAGAGAGTTGGGTCTGTTTGACACAAGACTTAGTCGACTAGGGTTTGGGTCAAGTCGACTACACATGGTATTAGTCGACTTGTCATAGGTATTAGTCGACTAATGGACATTGATATGGTGTGTGTGTCAAGGCCTTTTACATGCTATTTCATCTTTACAAAATACATCATATCAACTCTCTTTGGGACATCTTAATCATGTAGAACTCTTGATTCGTCATGTGTAAGAGCTCCAAATGAAATGCTCCACAAAGTCTTCATCGAAATATGTTCTAACATTCTCCCCTTTTGATGATGACGCTTTGTGTGCACAAGTGCTCCCCCTGCAGAAAATATGTTATATTTTCCTCCCCCTGCAGAAATTGGGTTATAACAAATATGAAAAAGACTTTGTTCTCCCCCTGCAACAAATATATTAGTGTATATATATATATATAATATATGTTCTTATCAATTTTTACATGGTACCTGCAAGATAAACGTTAGATGGTACCAAACATAAAAGAACATATTAACCTTTAGGAGTCCAAATCCATTTAGAATTTGGTTTCCACCTGTTAATATACACATAGTTGCAAGAATCACATATATCATGAATGTATGAAGCAATATATGTATTTTTATCATGAAAACTTAAATTCTTAGGAATCCATATAAACTTTGTCTTAATTCTTTTTGAAACATGATTAGACTTTCTTTTCACATATGGATTACTAACATATGAAGACTTTTCATTATATCCAATACCATAATGATTATCATGTGACAACTTCTGAAAAGATAATAAATCATTCAATTTTTCTTTTCCTTTATTGAACTTAGTCACATTTTGCAAAAGATCTTCATATTTCTTTTTGAAAACTGAAATATCTTTATCTAAAATAGAAATCCTTTTATTCAAAGATTCAGTTTCCTTTTTCAGAAAAATGTTCTCTTTTATGAACTTATCATTTTCATTTTTCAAAGATGATATGACTTTTTCAAGCTCATCTTGTTGAGAATTTATAGAAGATACTTGTAAAACATAACATGAATTTTCCTTTAAAAGTTTTTCATTTTCTTTTGATAAAACTTTATTTTTCAATTTTTCATTTTTCAGATCAATAAACAATTCATGAAATGCATCAGAAAGTTCAGAAAATGATACCTCATCATCTTCCAGTGCCATGTAACATAGGTTGACACGTTCAGTGGTTCCTTCTTCATCCGAGGAAGATGAATCACTGTATTCTGATGATGCTTTGTAGTTTTTCTTCTTTCTGAACTTCTTACTCTTGTATTTTTCTTTCTTCTTGAGCAAAGGGCAATCTGTCTTCATATGACCTGATTTATTGCAATTAAAGCATTGAATTTACCTTGCTTTAAGAATCGCCTGAATTTCTTTGAAAGCATTGTCATCTCCTCTTCATCGTCATTTGAATCGTCCGTGTCGGAGGATGCATGGAAGGCGAGTTCTTTCTTCTTTGAGCGGTGTTGTCATTCCTCCTTCTTTCATTCTTCAATTGCACTTCATAAGCCATTAGATTACCGATTAGGTTTTCTAACGACAAAGTTAAGAGATCATTGGCTTCTTCAATTGCGGTTGTCTTCTTCTCCCATTCTGGTGTGAGTGCACGAAGGATCTTACGAACTCTTTCGACTTGGGTGTAGTCCTTTCCAAGGGATGCTAAGGAATTGGTGATGTCGGTGAATCTTGTAACCATTTCGGATATGGTTTCATTCTCCTCCATTTTGAATAATTCAAACCTGTGGACAAGAATAGAAATTTTAGATTCCTTAACTTTACTTGTGCCTTCGTGTGTTACCTGAAGAGTATGCCATATTTGATGTGCAGAAGTGGCTGTTGACACTCGATTGAACTCTTCTTTGGTTAGGGCACAGAACAAGGCATTCATCGCTTTGGCGTCAAGGTTCGCGTTCTTCTTTTGATCTTCACTCCAATCGTTGTAGTTGGTTGTTGGCTTGGTGTACGATGCTTCTACGATGTTCCAAAGGTCGTAGTTGAGCGATTGCAAGTAGATCTTCATTCTACACTTCCAATAGTTGTAGTTGGATCCGTCAAATAGCGGTGGACGTTGTGTAGAATGTCCTTTTTTGAATTGGGATGATGAGAACTCCGTTTCCATCTTTGTTGTTGACTTGTACCCGCTCTGATACCAATTGTTGGTCCCCGAGATGATGTCAAATGCGAAACTATCTCTGTTGGCAATTATGGATCTAAAAATACCCAAGTCAACACAAAACTAAAACAAGAAGGATTAACGTTAAGCAAATAAATAAACTTGCAAAAAGGAAAACAAATCTCAGAAAATAGACAAACGCAAACAAGAGAGATTTATCCTGGTTCGGTCCTCGTGACCTACATCCAGTCCCCAAGCCACCCGCTTGAGATTTTCCTTTATCCTTAATTTTGTACACCCAAAATCACAACCATGCACACCACTTGACAAATCCCCTTCGCCAAATGTGTACACCTTCTCTACATCCAAGAGAACACCTTCTCTTCCATCAAGAGAATAAACTTCACCTTGTACAACTGCCTCTACACCAAGAAGCCACCCGTGTACAATGCTTGCTTTAAGTATTACAACTTTCCTATAAGCCTTGGTATTGTGTATGCACATGGGCAAGGTCTAGTATAGGAGAAACTTCAAGAACTTCACAATGGAAATGACTTTTGGTGAAGAACAGAAGTTGGAAATCAGTTTTCAGATTTTGATAGAATTTTGGCTTTGGAAAACTGAAGATTTTTCTTGGTATTTGGCCTTTGGTTTAATTACCCTTTATATAGCTGAAGACTAGGGTAAGTTAGGGTAGTTATAGGAGCAATTCAAATGATAGAAATGTTGAAATTCGTTGCACAAAAGACCAGATAACGAAAACTGTCCAACAGTCAGAAACTGCCTATAGTCGACTTGCCTTTTGAGTTAGTCGACTAGCCTAGGCAAATTTCCTACTATTAGTCGACTAGGTTTGGGTATTAGTCGACTAGGTCAAGAGACGTTGGAGTGACAGTTTTCTGTATAACTGATTCAAGTCGACTGCAACTACTTATAAGTCGACTGGACCAACTATTAGTCGACTAGGGGCAAGGGATTAGTCGACTATACTTTTCTATTAGTCGACTACATTTTACTGTCAAGTCGACTAATGCAGAAACAGAGAGTTAGGTCTATTTTGACACAAGACTTAGTCGACTAGGGTTTGGGTCAAGTCGACTACACATGGTATTAGTCGACTTGTCATAGGTATTAGTCGACTAATGGACATTGATTTGGTGTGTGTCAAGGCTTTTTACATGCTATTTCATCTTTACAAAATACATCATATCAACTCTCTTTGGGACATCTTGATCATGTAGAACTCTTGATTCGTCATGTGTTAGAGCTCCAAATGAAATGCTCCACAAAGTCTTCATCGAAATATGTTCCAACAACACACACATATGCATGCAGGAGGGACGGAGTACTATGACTAGGAAAACAGTTTTTCTTGCCATTATGTGCTACATGTGCTTTTTAGTCATGCTAGGATTCTGATGCACTGTTGGCCAAGCAATTAATATCCATGTTCATTATGAAGGTACAGGTGTTGAGGTCGATGGTGATTGTGATTCACCTCATATATTGATGAATACTACTGGAAGAAGGATTTTAGAAGGGGAGATTAGGACGAGAGGCGAATAAGGCAGTCTTTCTTAGTGTCTGTGGAGAAGCATATGATTCTTGAACAGAAGTAATCAGATTGAGATATCATAGACCTCATGCCAATATTTTTAGAGGTATCAATATGGAGAATATAGTAGTCAATTGTCAGGGTGAGAAGGAAAGAGGATCTGAAAATTGTGACTTTCAACCAATATAAATAACAATTAGGGATTTCCGAAGTGTACATTGCATGAATAAAAGAAGTACATTAAACAAAAGTAAACATAAAATAAAATAAAACATCTTAGCATTTACATATATGATGTGAAAGTGTGAGTTAATTTGTGTGCATGCGGGTACGTGCATGTTGTTTATACATATAGTATAGTAAGTGTTTGTAGTGTGTCTTTGAGTGTTCGATTTCGTGTTGCAGCGTTTCGGATCCGTTTGATGAGATTCAGACTCGTTACAGGAGATTCGGACTCATGTTCATTGTGAACCTGATACACTATGATTCGAAGACCAACTTATGAGATAATCCGTAGATTCGTACCGGTTCGTACAGTGAAGACCAGATGACGATTAGGATCCAAAACTGCGTTATTTCATGTGAGCGTTTGCTCTTATATTATTTCCTCACTTACCGTTGTCAGTAGTACATGTATATATATTACTTATTTTATTTCATATGATCATCTGATATATTATACCAGTATGTTTACTGATAGGTAGTAAAAAATGCATATTTATCACTACATTTACTATCACATTTTCATATTTATTCCTACAATTATGCACTATTACTAATGTTTTATTATTTAATGTGTGCAGGCCTTGAGTAATTAATTAAATAAAGAATAAAGTCTTAAATGAAGCCCAAAAGCCCATGTCCAAGCCCAATGTAAAAGTTGCAATTACTAAAAGAAGAGGAAAGGGATAGACTTCTACTCAATCCTAATTACTTGCAGGACAAGGATAAAGATAAAAGGAGAAGAGTGCAAGGATTACAAAATCGTTTTAAAAGATTTGGAAGATTTGAATTTAGGGTAACTTGCTTCCCAAGTTATTCCGAATTTTCAAAATAAAGAGTCGGTATGCCAGATCTAAAAGGATACACCCAGATGGATAGACTAGAGGAGGCCACGCGCGAAAGCGCGTGGCCAGATGCCACACAATGGCCGCGAAAACGCGGCCATAGCCGCGTTTCCGCAGCAATCCAGATAAGGGTGACGTTCAGTTTTTTTAGGAGAGTCGTACTGGGACTCTACTTCTTCCTTCTCCTATAAATACCCCTGCAGAGCAACAGAGAAGGCGTCCAGTGCAGTACAGAAATAAATCTAGGGTTTTTCTTAGGCTAACTTGTAGATTGTAATTTAGGTTTTTTTTATTTTCTTTTTTTTGTAATTTTTATGTAACTGAGAGGAGAGGATACTTTCATGGAGGAAGGAGATCAAACTTGTACTGAAGGTGACAATCGATGTAAGTAATCTTTTCTTCTATTGTTAATTGAATCAAATCAAAGTTATTTCTTTTTTTTTATTCTTGTTTTGTTTTCTTTCTCTCTTTTGTGTTTGTGGATCCATGTGAAACCAAGAGCTTCGAAGGTGCCTTCTCCTTGCAAGTGTCGTTGATGGTTTATGATGATGAATATCTACTTCCATGGTAGCGTAGTTTGCCCTTTTTATTTTGTAGTATAGATCGGGAGTACGGAAGATCTCATATTCCATGCTTCGTTCACCTTCAAAGAAAGGTACGTCATTGACACGGTTCCAAGGTAAGCAGACGCCGAAGAGGTAAGTAAGTTTTAGTTTTTAGTTTCTTTCTTTTATTTTTAGTGTAAATCACAATATTCCCAATCTTTTCAAACTTCTTCTTTTCATTGTAAATATCATATCACTTCTAGTTTCTCCATCTTCTTAATCTACCACTTTCTTTCTAACCTGATTTTAACAACTATTAATTCAAACACTTTAGAGAACTTACTAAACAAGCTTCCATCGCTAGTCCCTCCCTGTGGATCACGACCCGCATAACCACTTGCTATAGCGGTAGTATTGAGCACCTTGCACATCCTATTCTTAAAACTAAAATTCTATATTTTGTGTGCAGGAAAATCTCAATCAAAATTTTGGCGCCGTTGCCGGGGAGGGACGGTAAGTATTCTCTAAAAAAATAAAACTAATTATTGATTTATTTATTATTTTGTTTGCAGGTTCGGAGAACAGGAAATCTAACAGCAGCAAAGGATATATAGCAACTCTGTACCTCTGCCCTCGAAGGCAGAGCAGCAGAGCCTACTACAGAGCCGCGTTTTGCGCGACAATAGCCGCGTTTCCGCGGCCTGTGTAGTTCACTACTCACTCTGTTTTCTGCAGGTTTGCTGCAAATTGAAAGATTTGTTTACTGCTCTGTTAATTTTCTCTGTGATCACCCTGCACACTGCTAATTAATTAACAGTAACCTATTTGTTGGAAAAAAAATAAAAAAAAATTAGACTCTTGCATATAGGCACGTGTCTATTTAATTTTTTAATCTGTTGAAGAGTGTTGGAGACAAGGTACGTTCGCTTGCATATAGACTAGGAAGCACCATTGGCTGATTTACTGCTTTTGAGTGAATATTTATCTATTGCTTTACACGTGCACCAAATTGACTTAAGGGCTTGTCCTATAAATAAGATAATATGGGGATTTCATCACCCTTCCTTGGCCCACAAATAATCTCCTCACTCACTAACCCAAGCCTAACTAAAAATGAGTAGATGTTGGCCCTAGGGACATCTCGGACTCAATTAGAAGATTATCCTAAGGGGGAACGGTGTTGGAATTGACTCCTGCCAAATCAGTGTCTAGGAAGGGGATTGAGGGCCGAAAGCCCGAAGATTGGTGGTTATTTAATTAAGGAACGTCTTTGACGGAAAATCTCCCACCAATCTTGCCCTGACCTGGCTGATTAACTTGTGGTCAAAGTCTGCATTATACCTCCCGTGGACAGTCTAACCAGTTAGGAGTCGTCTAGGTCATAGGTCTACCCTAACTTAGGTTAGAATTTTTTTTCTTTTTTGTTAGTTTGTGTTTGTATTGTGTGATATGGCCTATAACAACAATGTTTTCAATTTTAATCTATATTGCACACCAACCTCTTTTTCGGATATTACCAACCCGGCACATCCTAACTTTAACCAACCTAGTGTGCCGGAATGGTCTTATCCGAATGAATATAACCCATGCCCCCCATCTTATGACCATAATTTCCATAACAATTTCAACTCTTCACAGAGTGCATGGGGTTTCGCTTCCCCCGAGTCCAATCTTCAACCAACTTGTCCTCCTTATCCACCTTGTCCACAATATTTCAAGATTCATACTCAGATCCACCAGTTCAAAATAGAAAACCATCTATCTTGGAAATGATGAGTATGCATGAGTCCAAGCAACAATCACCATCAATCTTGGACATGATGATGCCGTGAGTCCAAGCAACAATCACAGAATCTGATCGACTCACAATTTCATCATGATTGTCCCAACAACACTTCCTCTTTTCAAGTCCAATCACACCAAAATGATGCACCAATCGACTATGAAAAGATGCTTGAAGCCATGACTCAGGCTAGAATTGCTTGTGATCATGAAATAGATATGATGGTTCAAACTTTACATTCTCACCGTTCGGCCATTTCTGATATCGCTAACCATTCTGCTAGAGCCGACGAGTCAAGTTGCTTTGGAAAACAAGATTCTAGTTTAGTACAATCATTTAAACTTGTCCAAACTCTAATTTTTGAAAATGACATTGACAGTTGGCAAGTTATTCATTTCCTGAAATAGAACTTGAGAATGACTATGATCTTGAACCTCAACCTAGTGATTCAATTTTATTTCCTGATTCAATAATGACTCCGGTGTCTCCACCTGATTTCAATCTTTCCCCGAGTCAATATTGGATCCTGTGCCAATTCATCATGAAATTGAATCACCCATTTTTTTTATGATCATTGAACTTGACCAATTTTATAATTTTGAAAGTCCCATGGATAAATTGGCAAGTTCTCATTTTTATGACATTGAACTCAATGAGAAATGTGACCTAGATTCTCAAATCTAAGATCAAGTTCAAATTTTCGAATCAATATTGACTCCTGTTTTGTCACCCGACTTAGGTAATATTTTAGAGTCAGTTTTGATTCCCACACCTATCATTCCTGAACTTGAATCACCAATATTAAGTCACATTCCATTGTGGGAAAATAATTGTGGACTAAAGTTTCAACTTCTTGATTTGGACCCACTTCTTGAACCAAGCTCGACTCCTGAACCCTTACTTGATTTAAGTTACTTTCCTGAGTCGGTATTCGTTCCCGTACTTCTGACTTCCAAGTCAATCATTCCATCTTTTCACACTCCATTTTGGAACAAGGCGGTTGACACAATTGACTCTGAAAATAATTATGAAATTTGAAAATTTGATGGGGTGGAATTTTAAAAAAATGTTCATACAGACATCATTTTAGTGGGTTATACAAGAGAAATTTCTGGTGGTTCCTCCGAATTTCACAAAAAGTAGATTGGGCCGCATTCCGTGGACCAATTAGACCACCACCTTGAGGTAACATCTGCCTTCCCTTTCTTCTTTTTCATGCATACATGCATTCATTCATACATGAGGACAATGCATGAGATAAGAGGGGGGGAGGTTTACTAACATACTAACATAGGTAGATACTAAAAAAAAAAA